>CAWUDS030005146.1:0-61770 GCA_963859935.3 Lathyrus sativus | reverse complement strand
TATTCTCCTGGAGCTGAAGCTTCATCTTTTTCTGGCAGCTCGTCTCGTGGGAAAGGGCTGATCCTATTCACCAAGGGGGGAGTAATTTTCGAGAGCATCAACGCTGCGTCGGAGGACAGCGGGGATAGGATGTGATCTTGACGCCTGGATTCAACCGAGCAGGCCGGGCGAGTGCCTCCACAATTGGACCATCAAGGAGATTATCAAGCTGACAAGTGAAGAGTAATGATTTGCTTTTTACAATCTTTGTACAACCCTATGTCTTGCCCGGGGCATAGTGGTTTTACTGTCAGGGCCTTGTTGGATTATGTGTATGCATTTTGTTAATAAATAAAAGGCGTTTTCTTCGTACTCAAATATGTGTTCTCTGTTATTCCTGTTTTATGTTTATTTCGAAAAAACAGTAAAATGGCAACGAGGTTTGTGCTAACCTGCATATTCTTGCTTAAACTTAACCCTTGTTATTGCAGGATCCACATAACAGATGACATCGACTCTGGACCCTCTACGGCTCACTACGACTTTGATTGCCCGATCTATCAAGCCGAGGATGAGATTGATGAAGACGAAGACCTTCCGGAAGAGTTGGCCCGCTTGTTGAGACAAGAGGAGAAGGTTATTCTGCCTCACGAGGAGGATATTGAGATTGTAAATCTGGGTTCTGAGGAGCTTGTCAGGAATGTCAGAGTAGGGGCTGCGCTGCAGAATGATGTCAAGTATAGACTGGTCGAGATGCTTCGAGAGTATAGTGACGTCTTTGCTTGGTCATATGAAGATATGTCCGGACTTGACACTGATATCGTGGTTCATCGCTTGCTGTTGCGAGAAGATTGCCCTCCAGTCAAGCAGAAGCTTAGGAGGACGAGACCAGACATGGCCGTAAAAATCAAAGAAGAAGTCCAAAAGCAGTTGGACGCAGGATTTCTAGCCGTTACCACTTACCCTCCGTGGGTCGCCAACATAGTGCCTGTACCGAAGAAGGACGGTAAGGTACGCATGTGCGTCGATTATCGGGATTTGAATAGGGCAAGCCCTAAGGATGATTTCCCGTTGCCTCATATCGATGTGTTGGTCGACAACACAGCCCAGTTTTCCGTGTTTTCGTTCATGGATGGCTTCTCCGGTTACAATCAGATTAAGATGGCACCGGAGGACATGGAGAAAACGACGTTTATCACACCCTGGGGAACATTTTGCTATAAGGTAATGCCCTTCGGTCTGAAGAACGCAGGGGCCACTTACCAGCGAGCAATGGTAACTTTGTTTCATGATATGATTCATCATGAGATCGAGGTCTATGTTGATGACATGATTGCGAAGTCCCAAACGGAGGAGGGACATCTGGTCGATTTGCTGAAGCTTTTCGAGAGGCTTAGGAAGTTCAGGCTGAGGCTGAATCCTAACAAGTGCACTTTCGGAGTGCGGTCCGGAAAGTTATTGGGGTTTATCGTTAATGAACGAGGTATTGAAGTTGATCCTGCGAAAATAAAAGCTATTCAAGAAATGCCAGCGCCGAAAACAGAAAAAGAAGTTCGTGGTTTCCTGGGCCGAATAAACTACATTGCAAGGTTTATCTCTCAGCTCACGGCCACTTGTGAACCAATGTTCAAGCTTTTAAAGAAAGATCAGGCGATTACTTGGAATGAGGATTGCCAGAGGGCATTTGACAAAATAAAGCAGTATCTTCAAGAACCTCCAATCTTGATACCCCTAGTGGCTGGACGACCATTAATCATGTACCTGACGGTTCTGGAGAATAGTATGGGGTGTGTTCTCGGTCAGCACGACGAGACGGGCAGAAAAGAGCATGCCATTTATTATTTGAGTAAAAAGTTCACTGAGTGTGAATCTCGATACTCGATGCTGGAGAAGACGTGTTGTGCATTAGCTTGGGCCGCCAAACGTCTACGACAGTATATGCTCAATCACACCACTATGCTAATTTCGAAGATGGATCCGATCAAGTACGTCTTCGAGAAGCAGGCTCTTTCGGGCAGGATTGCCAGATGGCAGATGGTGTTAACAGAATATGATATTCAGTATGTCTCCCAGAAAGCCATTAAGGTAAGCGTATTATCTGATTACCTTGCCGAACAGCCAATCGAAGACTACCAGCCGATGAAGTTCGAATTCCCTGACGAGGATATTATGTTTCTCAAAGCGAAGGATTGCGATGAGCCATTGCCCGATGAGGGGCCAGATAGGAAGTCTCAGTGGAAGTTGATATTCGACGGAGCGGTTAATTCCTATGGAAGCGGTATCGGGGCTATCATCACGACTCCTCACGGATCCCACATCCCGTTTACTGCGAGACTGACGTTTCCAGTTACCAACAATGAAGCAGAGTATGAAGCATGTATTATGGGTTTAGAAGAGGCAATTGATTTGAGAATCAAGAATCTAGACATATATGGTGACTCAGCGCTTGTAATCAATCAGATTAAAGGGGAGTGGGAAACTCGTCAAGCGAATTTAGTGCCGTACATGAATTATGCCAGGAGGCTGCTTCCGTTCTTCGACCGAGTGGAACTTCATCATGTACCCAGGGCTGAAAATCAGATGGCTGATGCCTTAGCCACGCTGGCTTCAATGTATAAAGTCAATTATTGGAATGAGGCTCCAAGAATTGTACTTTCGCGTCTTGACAGACCGGCATTTGTCTTTGCCATTGAGGATGCCGCCGACGGCAAGCCATGGTTCCACGACATCCAGACCTTCCTCATGACTAAGGAGTATCCTGCGGGTGCGTCAACCCAGGATAAGAAGACTCTGAGGAGGCTATCTGGAAACTTTTATCTCAATCCTGATGGAGTGCTGTATAAGAGAAACCACGATCTCGTGCTACTCAGATGTGTAGATGAGAAAGAGGCGAGTATGCTCATGGAAGAAGTCCATGAGGGCACATTTGGTACGCACGCCGGCGGGCATGCCATGACGAGAAAGATCCTGAGAGCAGGGTATTACTGGTTGACTATGGAGTCGGATTGCTTCAGATTCGCGAAGAAATGTCATAAATGCCAGATTTATGCTGATAGAGTTCATGTGCCGCCGTGCCCATTGAATGTCATGTCCTCCCCTTGGCCGTTCTCCATGTGGGGCATCGACATGATAGGCAGGATCGAGCCCACTGCATCCAATGGTCATCGTTTCATTCTGGAAGCTATCGACTACTTCACCAAATGGGTGGAGGCAGCCTCATACGCAAATGTGACCAAGCAGGTGGTAGCTAAATTCATAAAGAGGGACATCATCTGTCGCTATGGAATTCCCGAGCGGATCATTACTGATAATGGTTCAAATTTGAATAACAAGATGATGAAGGAGCTGTGCCAGAGCTTCAAGATTGAACACCACAACTCATCTCCTTACCGGCCGAAGATGAATGGCGCTGTTGAAGCGGCCAACAAGAACATCAAGAAGATTGTTTAGAAGATGGTTGTGACGTACAAAGATTGGCACGAGATATTGCCGTTTGCCTTGCACGGCTATCGTACGACGGTGCGTACGTCGACCGGGGCAACTCCTTTCTCCTTGGTGTACGGTATGGAAGCTATCCTACCGTTAGAAGTAGAGATTCCTTCTTTGCGAGTTTTGGTTGATGTAAAGCTCGACGAGGCAGAATGGATTACGAATCGTTTGAACCAACTCAGCCTGATGGACGAGAAGAGGTTAGCATCGATTGCATTTGGTCGCCTGTACCAAAGCCGAATGAAGAAAGCTTATGACAAGAAGGTACGTCCTAGAAGCTTTCAGACGGGTGATCTCGTCCTGAAGAAGATTCTTCCGCCACACTCCGATCACCGGGGCAAATGGACTCCGAATTACGAAGGGCCGTATGTCGTCAGCAAGGTCTTCTCAGGAGGAGCTTTGTTGTTATCCACGATGGATGGTGAAGATTTTGCATCCCCGGTGAACGCGGACGCAGTTAAAAAATACTTTGCTTGAAAGAGACCCGCTGGACAAAAAAGAAAAAGTCCAGGCAAAAAAGGGGCATCCCGGCGAACCAAAAACAGAATAAAAGGTTCGGGCAAAAATTAGGGATATATTGAAAAAATGTACACCCGCGAAGTCGAAAACCTACACTGGGCGGCTTCGGCAAAAAAGGGTATCCCGGTGAACCGAAAACCCGTAAAGGGCGGTTCACGCAAAAGTTAGGGATTTGAATAAGCAAATGACTGCGTTCCGCGTGTGGACTTTCATTGTTTAGTGGTTTGGAGGACCTGAGGACCGTTTATCTGAATCAATCTCTTCCGAAGCTGAAGCGTCGGAGAAGTATCGAAGTCGAGTGGGTCTTAGAGGGATCAACTCATGGTGTTCGTCTACGCCTCGTTGCCGACATTTGTATATACTGATGTATATTTATGTTCTCCTTTTTGTGCGGCTTCCTCATTCCAGGAGCTTGCCTCTGTTGTAAAACATTTTTTTGCCCATTCAGGGGTTCACTATCAATAAAATGCATGTTATTCAGCAATTCTACTTGCCCATTTAGCATTTATCTGTTTTGTTTGCGAATGAAAACGCCGACGTTTTTAATAAAATGCGCATACATAAACTTACGGGCCTAGGCCCATTGATTGCTGAAACAATTAATTAACTGAATATTGTCACGAGATAATAACCTTGATAGGCCCTTTTGAGGAGGGTATCTTGTCTGTTTGTTTGTGTTGTTGCAGGCGTAGCACCTTCCAGAAGACGTGCCGTGCGCATCCCCGAAGCAGGGCGAGTCCTCCTTCTCCAGCAGAGTTCAGTAGTCTCTCCTCCGCAGAATCTGAATGCAAGAAAGTGAGCATTGATATGTCTCCCCGGGCAGAGATGATTCTTTTCCCCAAGCAGACGCATCCTGAAGGAACGTCACCTCATCAGCTGAGTCAAGGGCCGAAGCTCGTATGCTCCCCAGCACCGGGTCACAAGTGCAGATTTCATAGGAATGTTTGGGTGCCGAGGCTCGTATTTTCCCCAGTAAAGTCGCCAAAGCAGGATTCTCTCCCCAGCACTGGGTCACAAGTGCAGGATTCGTAGGAAACTATTCGTACGCCGAAGTATGCAGTAACTGATGGTGCCAGACTGAGGTCTCCAGCAGAATTGAGATTCCCCACCAAGAGCCGTATTCTCTCCTGAAGTTGGATGATTCCCTCTTCCCCAGTAGAGTGTTGGAACAGCTGATGTTGCATTCCCCTGCAGAGTTGTACTCTCCCCCGAAGTCAGATGATTCTTTCTTCCCCGGCGAAATTAAGATTCCTCATCAGAGTCGTACTCTCCAGTGAAGTAGAATGATTTCTCTCCCCGGCTGGGTCCGCAAACTCCCAAGAGAGCCGAATCCTTGGAAGCAGTTGGGACCATGAGTGGATTTTCCCTAGCAGAGCATTGAACAGCTGATGCTGTATTTCCCCAGAGTCACACTCTCTCCAGCGAAGTAGAATGACTTCTCCTTCCTCAGCCGAGTTTGCAGATGTCCAAGAGAGCCGAGTCCTTGGAAGTTGATCATGATTGGTGTTTCCCCAGTGGAGTGTGAAGCAGCTGAAGTTGTTTCCCCACAGAGTAGTTATCCCCAGAAAAGTAGCCATGACGGCCACGCAGTTTATTCTCGCGATTGATATCAGCAAGTCTGGTTTCTCGTAGAGCTTCGTCCCCTGCAGTAATCAACTGAAGTTGTTTTCCATGCAGCAGTCCGCGGAAGATCAATTCCCCAGACAGAGTCCGATTGATATTGGCGTGCAGTTTTCTCCTCAGCAGGATGATTCCTCTATCTGAGTAGTTCTTTCTCCTTGACAGGAGAATCTCCCCTCGGCATTTATTTTGCTGACGGGATTCGCATCATTGTGCATGACTGCATAGCATTTAACACCGCATAGCATAGCATTGCATAGCATATTGCATGATTGCATGGCATTTAGCATAAACGCATAGCATTCCACCGTGTGGGGCATGGCGCAGAAGCATACGCATCATAAGCATGATCTAGGTTACTATCATTCTTGTTTATGGGCGTTCCACCAGGAGACCAGTCGCTCAGGACGATTCCTGATGTTCTCCCCAACGAGGTCGCTTCCTTAAGATGATTCTTAGGACCCCGGTGTAATCCCCACAGCCGCTCGCTCAAGATGATTTTTGAGATCCCCAGCGAAGTCTTCAGTTCGAGACGATTCTTGAATTTCCCAGCATAGCCGTTTGCTTAAGATGATTCTTAAGACCTCAGCGCGGTTTCCCGAGTTGTCTGCTTAGGATGATTCGTGTGCTCCCCTAGTAGCGTCCCCAACAAGAGTTGCCCAGAATAATTCTTGGAATCCCCAACGGAGTGGAGGCCTTTTCCCCAGCAGGCGGTTGGCATTTCCCCAGCAGCAGGCAGGCAGATTGATATCCCCAGTCGAGCACAGCCATGAGTGGTAGATGAAATGTTTCCCAAGCAGATCCTGAAGGATTGTCCAGCAAGCTGGAGTTTGTTTATCCCCGTGAGTTTGAGGACTTAATGACACGAGTGTCTTGTAGCCTGAAGGCTATGTTCCCCAGAAGGGTCGTTCCCAGAGAGCCGTTCAGGGTATCTATCGATTTCCCCGTGCAGAGTATAGCAGAGGGTAGTGTGTTGATCAGCCTGATGCGCCGTGTTCTCCGGAGGAGTCCGTCATCCTCAAGTGTAAGTCCAGTTGAGATGGGCAGAAAATGCAGCTCCCTTGAAGGGTAGCTCTTCCTCAGCATAATGGTTACTCTCCCCGAGTGGATGATTCCTCTTCCCATCATTTATTTTGCTGGGGCATTTCCTTGCATGATTGCATAACATTTACTCAAAAGCGTAGCAATCCGTTTCGCGCGGAGCATTACGCCCATTTTTCCAGCATTCGCATATGAAGCATGAACCAGGTGGTTACCGTGCTCTCGAACAAAAGTACTTGCTCCATAGTAAAGTTGGTAGGAAGCGTCTGAGTGAGCTCTGTCGTTATTCTCCAGCAGTTGTTGAAGTCGTTTGGGTGAACTCTCTCGTCTTTCTGCAGCAAAGTCTACAAGGTTGTTCGGGTGAACCCTTCTTCCTTTTCCCCAGTGAGTCGTCAGGATTGTTTGGGTGAACCCTCATTCCTCTCTCCTCAACAGAGTTGTTAACCTGGTGATTATGTCCAGTGACCCGACATGTTTGCTTTTATTTAGCAACGACTTGACAGGATGTCAAGAGAATAGCAGCGTGATATGTTTGCTCCAACAGTGATGTCTAATCTGAAGATTGACTTCGTGAACGTCTGAAGGCGACATCAGAATGTCCCTGTGGATTCAGGTTTCCGTGCTGATGAATCAGCGCTTATCTGAAGACAAAGTTCAAAAATTTGTAGATACAGCTTTTGTTTGCAAAGTGATCCGTGTTGGCCTGAAGACCAAGTCATTTATCCTGAGGTGATGATTGATTGCGATCAAGTGAATAGTTTTTCTTCTGACTGAAGTCGAAGATGTTTCTCCAGCTGAAGCGGAGTTGGCCTGAAGGCAAAATGTTTGAATCCCCGTAGAGTCATGAATGGCTCAGGATACCAATTCTCTGACTGAAGTCACAGATTTCCCAAGCTGAAGCGAAGGTGCCTAAGGGCAAGGTTATCCCCAAGGTCATGAATGACCTAGAATTCATTTTTTCGGACTGAAGGCCGAAGTATATCCCTGACTGAAGTCACGGATGCTCTATAGCAGAGGTGGAGTTGCTTGAAGGCAGATCCATGTATCCTTGAAGGCCAAGGACCATTTCTTTAGACTGAAGTCGAAGATACCTCCTGCAGAGTTGCCGACGGGCAAAGTTTACATCCTTGAAGGTCAAGGATGTTTATCTTCAGAAGAACTTGAAGATTCTCCAGCGGATCTGGAGTGGCCAGGGGCCAAGAGTTTCATTCATCTTCAGAAATACTTGAAGATCTTTTCTAGCTGAAGCTGGAAGCGGCCAGGGGCCAGGGTTTCATATAGCTTTGATGTTAAAGTTCTACGGTGGGCTGTGTGCAGTAGTATTCGGATGTTCGTTATGATGCTGAGGGTGAACCCCAGATCAGAGTATGCTCGGTTAAGTCTCTCATTCCCAGCGGAGTAGTTTCAAATACACAAGTATACCTTTTGTTCCATTTACCAGGGGTGAACCCCAGGTTAGATTTGTTCAGTGTTGTATTTTGTCCGGCGGCGAGGTTGGATGTTTGTTCGACGGCGAGGTTGAATGTTCGTTTTCAGATTATATTTTGTCCGGCGGCGAGGTTGGATGTTTGTTCGACGACGAGGTTGAATGTTCGTTTTCAGATTATATTTTGTCCGGCGGCGAGGTTGGATGTTTGTTCGACGGCGAGGTTGAATGTTCATTTTCAGATTATATTTTGTTCGACGGCGAGGTTGGATATTTTGTCCGGCGGCGAGGTTGGATGTTTGTTCGACGGCGAGGTTGAATGTTCATTTTCAGATTATATTTTGTCCGGCGGCGAGGTTGGATGTTTGTTCGACGGCGAGGTTGAATGTTCGTTTTCAGATTATATTTTGTTCGACGGCGAGGTTGGATATTTTGTCCGGCGGCGAGGTTGGATGTTTGTTCGACGGCGAGGTTGGATGTTCGTTTTCAGATTATATTTTGTCCGGCGGCGAGGTTGGATGTTTGTTCGGGCGAGGTTGGATATTTTGTCCGGCGGCGAGGTTGGATGTTTGTTCGACGGCGAGGTTGGATGTTTGTTCGACGGCGATGTTGAATGTGTTCGACGGCGAGGTTGAATGTTTGTTTCGACGGCGAGGTCAGACTCTTTAAATCCCCAGCAGAGATGTTATTTGTACGACGGCGACGTCGAGGGTCTCTCAGAGCGATGTTTGTTTCCGACGGCGATGTCAGATTCAGTTTTCCAGCGGCGATGTTGGACATGTCAAGTTGATCCAGTCTTCTGGCGGCGATGTTAGGTGATGCAGATCCTTTAGTTCTCCAGCGGCGATGCGGGGTATTTTGTTCAGTATTGTATTTTCTCCAGCGGCGATGCGGGGTATTTTGGTTGATCGACGGCGATGTCAGACTCAGTTTTCCAGCGGCGATGTTGGGTGTGTCAGTTAATTCAGTTCTCCAGCGGTGATGTTGGATGGTTCGTTCTCCAGCGGCGATGTTAAGTATTTTGGTGATTCAGGTTCTTTAGTTCTCCAACGGCGATGTTGGATGTATTGTTTGTTTCCGACGGCGATGTCAGATCCAGGTTTCCGACGGCGATGTCAGATCAGTATTTCTCCAGATGGTTGTCGTGCAGCTAGTATTGCAATATTCGAAGATTTGTTCCCCGCAGAGTATCGTGTGCTCGTGCAGTTGGCAAATTTTCGGGTTTACCGGTATTCAACCGTCTCGCACCTTGATTGGCTGAGAGTCGTTCGCTTCTCACCCAGTCAGGTTCAAGCCGTTTGAATAGGGGCAGCTGTTGCACCCCAAAATTTGACCAACAATTAGTTACCCATCAAGTGTTTGCAGGTTGATACCTTCATCAGAAAGTTCAAGAGAATTGGTTGAAGCCAGAGTTGTGTGTCTCCTAGCTTGAGAGTTGTGGGTGCTCCTCAGATGATTCTGAGACTTTGAGAATGAACTTGATGCTTTGAGAAAGCCTATGAGATGTCTTGATAGCCATCATGAAGCCCAGAGAAGTCATTGTGCAAGAATTCAGAAGATTCAACCATGAATGGTAGAATTAGGGTTTTGACTGGGTCGACCCTAGGATAACTGAAGATTTTGAGAAGGTTGAGACCTAATCCAAGGGCCATGAGATCATGTAATGATGTATGGAGATGTTATAAAGACGATTCCTAGGCCAACTCATCATGATTGAGGAGTTTGAGAAGTTTTAAGTCAGGGTTTCCAAGGATTGTCAGTGAAAAAACCCTAATTTGATCCCTATCTTCCAGGCAGTTTTAGCTCAAGATGTGATTGATATCTCATCTTCCCCACAACATGAATGTTGTAGAGATTGTTCTTAGCTTTAATTTGAGTGGTAGAAGTCCTTGATAGGATTTGCAGAGCTCAAGTTATGGTTTTGACAAATTACAGGTCATCTGAGGTGTGTGAATCTAGGTCCTTGAAAGTCACCCAACTTGCAGACAATGTTTGCCCTAGTAGGATGATTCCTATGATTTCTTGGTCAACATGAATGTTTAATAGCATCTTCTTAGCTTTCTATAGAGTACTAGAAGTCCTTGATAGGATTTGTAGAACTCAACTTATGGTTTGAACAAGACAGGGGTATTTTGGTCATTTGGCAGTTATAGGTCATTTTAAGCAAAGGCCATATCTCCTATTTCCAAGCCTCAAATGGAAAAACTCAAAATATGAAAGTTGTTCAAAATGGGATTTTAAGCCTAGAAAGAAGGTCATGAATTGTTGTAAAAGCTCATAGCATGGAATGATAAAGTTTGGTAAATTTGAACTAAAAATGGCTTATAAGTTAATTCGAGTGAATTTGAAAATTGGTTTGGAAGATCTAGGAATCCAAAATAGGTCATCCAATATATCATTTTGATTGGAAACATCATTCTAAAAACATTGGTTTAAACACAATTTTCATTTGAGGCTTTAAAATGGGACATGCTTTGTAATATTGAAACTTGCATTATAAGGCACCTTTGGAAATTTTAACACAAGGCAAGAAAAAGGCTTGTAATTGCTCATATCTTCTCAATATCTCTTATGATGAGATTTTAAAGCCAATTTGCAAGGTTTAAGGCATGAGATATGAGATGTAGAACTTATCATTAAAGGAGAAAATCAAGACTTTTCTAGATGATTCTAGAAGGATCTAGTTGTTTCCACCCATCACTATAAGAAGAGTGATCCACAAGGTATTGGGGGTGGGTCAGGAAGAGAGTTTTCAGAGGAGAGAGAGGGAGAGACATTTCCATTGAAGAGTTTCCTTCAAGATCAAGCAACTTGGGATTTCTTCCACCACAAGGCTTCTCATTCAAGATCAGTGCAAACAGAAGCTTATTCATCTTCAAAGGATCACATTGAAGCCCTTGCAAGCTCTGAATCAAGCCCTAGCTACACACACCATTGAACCTTGACAGGTTTCTTTCTTTCCACGAATCTCTTTAATTATGTAGTTTCTGTTAGATTTTTAGGTGTAGAATTAGTGTACTAGGCTAGTTGATCTTACCCCGTGAGTTTGAGAGCTCTGTATGAGATTTCATGGCAGGTGCATGAATCTTTAACTTGCAAGAATTGGCTGGATCTTGAGTGTTAGTTAGTCTAGACTAGGTTAGAATGTTTAGTATAGAGCCGAGAACATAATTACACCATTAGATTTGAGCTTCCCCGTGATCGATAGCAGTGAAAACAAGTTGAATCCTAGTTTTCATCCATTCTGTTTGCGCGTTTTAAGAGGATTCAATGGGAAATATGAGCATGGTTGGATTCTTGGGATTTAGTAGTGTGATTTTGGTTTTGGAATTTTTGAAAATCATCAAGAGATGAGAGAGCAAGAGATGATGGAAGTTTCGTGCATGGGAGGAGGAAAACTGAAAACCCTAGAAATCGTGTGGGGACGATGAACCACAACCGTCAGATCGTCCCTAAAATTTGACTAAATCATCTCATCCGACGGTCCTTGTTTAAATGAAACGAAGGGAAATTCAAATGGCAAAACGCTGCCGTTTGGATAAGTGGAAGACCATGGGCTCAGCAGACCTTTGCTTCTCACACCACCCCAGCGAGGCCCAACTCAAACAACAAGTGATATCCTTACTATCCTCACCCCCTCACGCGTTTTTTGTTTTCTTTTATTTCTGATTGATAATGGGCTTTATCCCCAAGCGCTATCTGCACCCCACATCATAGCCCAATCCCCAAAATAAACTAGCGTGTCTTGCTTATCACACCCCCTCCCCTTTATTTGATTTCTTTTATTTTTTATTTCCTTTAATATTTCTTGCATTTATAAAATTCATAAAAAATCCAAAATTGAATATTTTTTAATTCTTGTTTTTTCTATAGGTTAGTGAATTTGTCTAGAAAAATATAAATAAATAAAATTTCCATTTTATTTTCTTTTCATATTTTTAGTATATTTTTCATTTTAATAGCTTTTTAATATGTTTAGTTTGATATCCAATTTTATAGAATTTATTTTAAGACTTTCCCTTAGGATTTTTAATTCATTCTTTTTGGTGTGTTTATACATTGAATCATAGTTCCCCATAGGATTTAATTCTTGATTTTTAGATTAAAATTTGAGTAGATTAATTAGGTTAGCATTAGGGTATCATAATTAGGGTTTATGTTATGCATAGGTAAGGAAATTCATTTTCTTCAGATAGTTTTGTCTTGATTCTTGGGTAGGGGCATATGTGGATGTTATGGGTAGATGTTGTAGACCCTTGTGAATAATTGTTAGAATTTTCCCCCTTGTTTTAGTATTTTTAGGTATTTTCTGAAGTTGACTGATGATTTTGTCTGTTCTGTGGTTATCTGTTCATCTCTGGGGTTTATTTTGGGGAATTTGTGGTAGGGCTTAGTTTGTTTTGAAGACCTTGTTGAAGAGCATGATGAAGAGAAGATTGTAGATCAAGACTCAGAGACCCAGAGCTTGGGGATTATTCCCTGTCTGTAAGGTTTGAGATCCTGAAGTTTGAAGGAAGTTCATGGTACTTTCCTGAGGAAGGCACTATGAATGACTTTCATTCTTTCTTCTCACCTCTTTCTCAAGTATCCAATGATGTTGGAGCCAACTTGTGAGTTTAATTTCTCCTGAGGAGGAATATAAACTGATCACATGTTGTTGAGCCACATGGGATACAATTCCTAAGTGGGAGCCTCCTAGTACTTTCCTGAGGAAGGTCCTATGAGTCTGTTCATTTAGTTCCATTAGTTTATCTAGGACTTCTCAAGTATCCAATGATGTTGGAGCCAACTTGTGAGTTTAATTTCTCCTGAGGAGGAATATAAACTGATCACATGTTGTTGAGCCACATGGGATACAATTCCTAAGTGGAAGCCTCCTAGTACTTTCCTGAGGAAGGTCCTATGAGTCTATTCACTTAGTTCCACTAGTTCAGATAGGATTTCCTAAGTATCCAGTGATGTTGGAGCCTGCTTGTGAGTTTAATTTCTCCTGAGGAGGAATGTAAACTGATCACAGTGGTGGAGCCACATAGGATATGATTCCTGAGTATACACCTCCTAGTGCTTTCCTGAGGAAGACACTATGAGTCTGCCTACTTAGCTCCCTTTCTTTGGTAAGCTTGCTCTGAAGCTTGAAAGACTGGGATTGATTTCTTTTGGTTAGGTTTTGCTTTAGGGCTTTGCTTAGATTTGATCAAGATTCTGTGTTAGGGTTAGGATTAGAGAGTAGATGATTCTTTCTCAAGCATGTGTTTTGTTTGCCTGATGGCACTTCACTTCTTTTACTTGTTCATTGCTTGATAGCATGTTGTTTACTTCAGTATGATTACTGTTATTTCATGACTGGCTTGAGGTCGAGACGAGCTTGTGGAGGCTGAAGCCCCACACACATTTCCTCCCTCACTTGCATTGCATGCATTTTACTGTTAAGCTGATGCTTTTGTCTGTTTTGGTGTATCATTAATATGATCCCTTAGGACTCTCATTTCCTCTGATGAGGATATGATGATAGACTTTTAGGTTGAAACCTATGCATGACAACATCTAGGAGTTCCCTGTTCAAACCTCAACCATAGGATGAATCCATGGCATGATAACAGTAGGACTTGATAGTCTCCCTCCTAGTTGGGCCTGTTCTCTTCTCATCTCAAAGCAGTTTAAGATACAGTAATCATGAATGATTTCTTTCGTACGTTACGAGCCTTAAGCCATCGGAGAATGGATGTTTAGTATGGTACCCTTTGGGTGACATGGGACGCATTCACTCTCAGGTCATAGTCTCTAGTGCGGTTGAGATCGCAAACACAATAAAAAACACTTCTTTCAGGAGATAAACCGTAGTTTCCCGAACTACGTTTGCTCTGATCTCTCATGCCTGTTGAGAGTACGTAGGCACAAGATGGCGATGTCTTGGCGAGCTACCTTCCCCCATAACCCTCCGTAGGCCGAACTACGTTGACTCTGATTTCTCATTCTCTGATGAGAATACGTAGGCATAAAGTGCGACGCTTTGCCGAGTCATTTTTCTTTTCTTTTCCAGCCAGCCTTGATAGGTAGATAGATTATAACCAACCCGTCCAAGTAAACAAACAAGCGAGGATCCCGTCGAGTACGACGGACGTGAGGGGTGCTAATACCTTCCCCTTGCGTAACCGACTCCCGAACCCAGACAATGGTTGCGACGACCTTGTCTTACCCTTTTTCGTCAGGTTTTTCCGATCGTTTCCTTTCCCGCTCTGAGGGATAAATAACGAAAGGTGGCGACTCTTCTGTTTTGCCGGCACCTTATTTTCGCGCAAGCGACAGTCAGTGTCAAGCCCGGGCATATCTTCGTACGACCAAGCAAAGATGTCACTATACTCTCAAAGCATCTCGATCAGTCTTTGCTTGATGTCACTCTGTAGCGCAACCCTTATCCAAGCATTTCTGACAACTTCTTCAGAACCCAGATTGATAACCTCGATTTCCTCCTGATGAGGCAGAATAATCTTCTTTTCTTGTTTGAAGAGTCTAGCTAACTCTTAAGGCAAGTCTTCATCTTCATCAATCTCTTCTTCAGTTTGATATATCGGTTGATCGAAGTCGAAGCGAGTCATAGGAGGTTCTGAATCGGTGTCATCTACAATAGGAATCCTGCAATAAAAATGGTTAAATGTTTCAAACAATATGCAAACAAACACAAACCACATTGCCATTTATTGTGAGAAATAAAAATAAGAAAGAGAAAGATCACAACATTTGAATGAGAAAAACGCCCTTTGATTAATTGATAAAGCAATGTTCAAACATAAACAATAAGGCCCTGAAATAAAATACCGCTATGTTCTGGGTAGAACATAGGGTAGTACAATAATCGGAAAAAACAAAGCATTACTTTTCTGTTGTCACTTGAACGAATTCTTCAATAGACCAATTCTGCATGCTTTGTCCTGGAGTGCAAGGCTTGATCCAAGCATCCATATCACAATGACTATCTCCCTCTTCATCTGACACATCGGTGATCCTTTCGAAGATAACTCCTCCCTTAGTGTACTGCACAGGTCCTTTATAGCGCGACGCACTCTATGAGGATGAAGAAGAAAATGACGGGCGGTACCCTAAACCAAACTTGTCTTGCTTGTGGGGAATCTCTAATACCTGGCCCCAACCTTGCGTTGCCCCAGTCTGTACTACTGCTTGGGCCTCTTTAAAAGAAGACATGGCCACTTCCGGCGCTTTGCTTACAACAGGAGATTTATCTTTAATCTTGACTGTTTCAAAAGCCTGACAAAGGGTTTCATGTATCTCTCCGTCTACCTCGACATACTTGAAGGATGATAAGTGACTGACCATTATATCCTCTTTTCCGCACACTGTAACAACACTACCTCCAACCATATACTTTAGCTTTTGATGCGGCATGGAGGTCACAACTTCTGCTGAATGAATCCATGGGCGGCTTAGTAAACAACTGTAGGCAGGCTAGATATCCATAATGTAAAACACTCCATCAAACACTTCCGGTCCCACTCGAATGGGCAGTGTCACTTCTTCGAACACAGACCTTCGGGTACCATCAAAAGCGCGCCCCACCAAATCACTTGGTGTGCAAATCAACCCCTGCATGTCCAACTTCATTAAGGCTTTCTTTGGAAGTACATCCAAGGATGATCCCGTATTCACAAGTACATGATACATAATAGC
This sequence comes from Lathyrus sativus, assembly GCA_963859935.3. Lineage (NCBI taxonomy): Eukaryota > Viridiplantae > Streptophyta > Magnoliopsida > Fabales > Fabaceae > Lathyrus > Lathyrus sativus. Next base: position 46,013 of record CAWUDS030005146.1, on the reverse strand, counting down.
CCCTCGGTATTCTAATGACATGTGCAACGCACAGTTATGGTTTCTGCCTCTAGGCGTCAAATCCAAGTCTGTAAACCCCAAGCCGTTTCCTGCATTTACGTGTGCAACAACCCCTTCGAGTTGATTAACCAAAATTTCTTGCGGCATGTAAACAGTATTCAATATTCTCTACAGTGCATTCCTATGCGCTTCAGAACATAGTAACAATGACAAGATAGATATCTTAGAAGGATTTTGTTGCAAATGATCGACTATCTTGTAGTCACTTTTCCGTATCAGCCTCATAAATTCTTCTGCGTCCTTTAACAAAGATTCCTTCTCCCCAGACTGAGAAGTTTCCTCTACCACTGGTCTCTTCCCCTTGTCAACCTTATCAACAACCACTTCAGGTGACGAAAAGACCCGGCCACTACAGGTAATGCCTCATGCTCCCACAATATTATCTACTGAATCTGCAGGGGGACCATTCAAATCTAGTTTCTGTCCGTTGCAATACACTTCATCTCCATAATTCCGCGGAATAGCTTTGGTGCTTTCAAACGGTACGAGACATGCTTTAGTTATGGTTATTGTTGGTGGTTTTGGCGCATAAATGGTAACAGTTTTGTACGTAATGGAAATTGTTGCAATCTCATCCCTTTCCTCGGCCACCGACTCTTCAGGCTTTCTTTCAACAGACTGACTATCCTGGAAGAAATGTATGAGCAATTTCTCATCGTCTGAGTAGGCAGACATCTTACGGTAGTAGGATCTCATATGAACTCTCGGGAAGGTGGTACCCTTGTATTTGTCAAAGTCTGGGACTTTGAACTTTGGCGGCACTCTCAGGTCCTGGATCAGTCCCAGATTAGCCATATCAAGGCCCATGGAGTTTTGATTTTCAAGGAAGTTCATTTTCCCTTCAATCATCTTGATCCTCTTATCAGCTTCAGAGGGTAACTCAGCAGCCACAACCCTCGGCGAGAACACATCCTCTTGGGTGTCTTCATTCCAGAGGTGATCCATATTACCATGTATAGCACAAGTGGTGTTAGGACCATAACCGTTCCCATTACCATTACCATCATTACCAAAACCAGTGTTGTTGAAACCTACAACATTACCGCTCCCTCCAGCAGTAGGGATAACCAAAGTAGGCATGGAATTATCAGCTCTAGGAGTCTCAATATGTGGAGGGTTAACAACATTCCCACCATGCAACACACCATTGCCATAAACACGTGCAATCAAGGGTTACACTAGAGTTCGGAGTTGCTCTTGTCCATTAACCACTCCCTGCATTACCTTCATGAATTGGGCCATCCGGTCCCTCATTTCCTACATCTTTGCTTGCATCTGCTCCATTACTCTCTTCTGATTCCCCCTAGTTGCGTACCAGTGAGTCGTTAGATTGGTAATCCTGAAACAATAGTGAACCACAGGAAAAATAAGATTAACAGTTTCGATGCACCTGCAATGCGAAAAATGCAAAAATCCAGACATGTATGTATGCAACAGGGAAATTTCCCCCTCGATTCTAGTTTCCGGGAAAAACAAAACAGTGAAGAGCTCTACAGACAAGCATAGAACAGAAACTCCTCGTAAATAATCACAGGCCAACAGGAAATGTACAAGCTACAACTGAGTACAATAAGGAAAAGACCTCAACCAACAAGTCTGGTGATGGTCAATACAACAAGTAATAAGCAGCAAAATATAACAGAGATAAACAAGACAGTCAAGCCGGATGACGAGCTCGGAAGTCCTCCAGCAACTCCAGCGTCTCAGGATGGTCTGGCCTAGCAAGTAGTCCTTGAATAAGTAACTCCTGCTGGCTAACAGCATGATGTAGACTCTCGACATGGTCTTCCATGCTCCTTCCCCGAAACACGCCTCGAGCTTGCATCTCTTAGAATCAACTCTCAACCTGAAATCCTTCAAGTTCGCAATAGCTTCGTTCAACTTGTACTCACTATCCCGTCTAAGTGATGCCTCTGCTGTAATCTTCTCGTATTTTGCATTGAGCTGCGTCTTCAACCTGCTGATCTGTAGCTTCAACCTGTCTTCGCGCTCTTTGTTGTTGATGAGCGTAGCATTCCATTGGTTCTCAAACTTAGAAATCTTCAAGTAAGCTCTACCCAAATCTTCCTTCTTAGAAGCAAGAACATTATTAACAACCTTGAAATCCAAACCCAAATGCTCCCGACAATTGGTTTCCTTAGTCAGATCCATACCCAATTTGTTTACAAGCTCAATTTGTTTCTTGAAGGAATGAACAACATCAACTTCTCACTTCGAAGCTGAATCATTTCTTTCTCCAACTCCTCATTAGCGTTTCTCAACTCTTCCTTCTCAAACAATAACTGATTGTATTTCTGAATGTCTACGGTAGTGGGTTCTTCAATCACAAGAGGGCACACAGGCTTAGCAGATGGGTACGACATCATCAGCTTCTCGGCTTCTGCTCTAAATCCAAACCAAATAGGGGTTGTAGGCTCGACTATTGCTCTTTCTTAAGGAAACTTTCTCTCTTCTATGGACATTGCTCCAGGCATGTTCAACTCTGGCTAAGGTATCCCCCTCCAATAAGCCGGTGAGATACAAAGATTCCTGTATCTCTTCAACCTTCGGAGGACTTCGTAAAGCATACCCAAATTGTCTGATTGCAATGGACGGGTTATAGTTTATGCAACCCTTCCTTCCGACCAGCGGGACGTTAGGAAACCTTCCACAACTATAAATAATCTTGATACCCAGTATATCCCTATCAAACCAGACAATATCTTCAGTAGAAAATCTTATCAAACGTTCGGACCACTCCGATGTACCTGCAGTATCAGACAACGGACCAGTCTTGGGAAGGTGGCTTCAAACCATAGATAGAGCAAAGGTGCTAACAAGATACACTCTTACCTCTTCTGTTCTCATTCTTATAGTGTACGGAATGGTAAACATCACCTAACAACGTAGGTATGGGATTCTTCGAAGCAAGGATATGAAATGCATGCACGTCTACAAAGTCCGAAATATTAGGGAACAACAGAATACCATAAATACATAGGGCAAAGATAGCACTGAATACCACCCAAAAACCCTCCTTAGCAAAATGTCGAGCTTTATCCACAAGAAAAGGTAATGGAAACCCAAACATTCCATTCCTACTAGCTACTTTCCCTGCCAACTCAGAGGCATCTAAATGTAAAGCTTCAGCAAGTTTAGCCAGATTCGGCTCATCCTCAGTATGATAGAATGGTATCTGATTAAGAATAAGCACTCCTAGCAGTGCAGAGAGTTCCTCTAACATTGGCGCCAACACATAACTCTAAAAAGTAAAGCCTCTCAACTGAGGATCATAGAACTGCAACAGTGTCTGAAGACCATTCAACTCATTCAAAGAAGGTTTACATACAACGCTCAAAAGCCTCCCATAGGACTGTCTGAAGTCTTCCATAACTTTCTTGTCGGCTAAAGAAATCAAACTCCGCAAAGCTCTAATATTAGGTGTTGGAAATTTGTAGGCCAATGTCCTCCTTAAGGGCTCCATGTCAGCAATAAGGGAACAAGATCACTAGAATCGGAGAGGAAATATACACCTGCAACATAGATACATGATAATGAAATATAAAATGAAAATGCACATGCAAATGCAAACAGGGGATCAAGATTACTGTGTTGTAGATCGAGAAGAACCAGCGCTCCGCTTTAGCAAGAACAAAGTACTGACAATAGGACCCACTGATATCAGGCACACAGATTCATACTGTAAAGAACTAGGGTATTCTGAAAGTCAAGGTTTCTTGCATAAACCCAATCCCTCCTACAGGTATGGACCTATCCATTGGTAAGGTTCGACATCCTATGCATCACAGACTTTCGAGAAATGATGATACGTTCACCATTTCTGGTTTGGCATCATCATCTCCCGTAGAGGCCTCACTTAGCTGAATCACAGATGATCGGTCCCCAGAGTCAACAACCCTCAGATCTGAAATCCTCCCAACGGCCCACTGGGCTGGAAAGAAAGTCATCAAAGAGAATCTCGTCTGAGCGTGAATTTCGTGGGAACTAGTGCATGCCAAACATACAGATTCACCACTACTTTCCACTTCTAATGCTATGTTTGTACTCAAGCCCAGGTCCGACTTATCTCTCAATGGAACATTCCCTCCCCATAGCATAGCAGTAATGATATATGATGCTGAAAATAAATGCGAGAAAGTAAAATGCGAAAGTAAATAAAGCACATATATACAACACCCAAAGATAAACAAACAAGCGCTAGGATTGACTCGCACAGGGAACCAGAGTCCCCAGCAGAGTCGCCAGTTGTCGCAACTGCGAAAAACAACCGGTAGAAAACAGAAGAGTCGCCACCTTTTTTTTATTTATCCCACAGAGAGGGAAAAGAAATGATCGGAAAAACCTAACGGAAAAGGGAAAAGACAAGGTCATCGCAACCAAGTCCTATTTTTGGGAGTCGGTTAAGCAAGGGGAAGGTATTAGCACCCCTCACGTCTGTCGTACTCGACGGGATCCATGCTTGTTGTCTATCTAAAAGGGTGATCATCTATCTAGCTAAAGGTCAAGGACAAAAGAAAAATAAAGGAGATTCGGTAGAGCATCGCCGCTCTGTGCCTAGGTATTCCCTCGTGCAATGGGAAAGTCAGAGTCAACGTAGTTCGGCTAACTACGGGCGAAAGGGGGGAAGGTTGCTTGCCAAGACATCGCGTCTTGTGCCTACGTACTTTCATCTGGTATGAAAGATCAGAGCAAACGTAGTTCGGGCTAAAAAAGACCACAGGTTGGTTCAAAAGTTTTTAGGCCCGAGTAATTCTAACAGTTGGTGTATGCAGCTCGACCATTGGAGACTTAAGCGTTACGGTTTGTGATAGAACTAAGAGTTAACAACACTCTTTTATATGAAAAGATTTTCCTTGATTAAGAACCCCAAAGGGTGAAAAAAGATTTGAAGTGTTTTTTGTGTTTTTAGAGAAGAAATATTTTGAATTTAATTTGTAAGTCATGTTGCACTAAGAACTATGACCTAGGAGCAAATGCGTCGCATATCGTCCGAAGGACATATGCTAACATTCTAGACAATTGAGAGGCAACCACCCAATCGTCATTTCCTAAGTAGCTTAAGGCTCGTAGCATACAACACTTGTCATTCTTTATTATATGTCTTATGAGTGTTTGAAGATGAGAAGAGAAGAAAGAACCACTAATGGGAGGTTAATTCAATCGTAAAAGTTATCATGCAATAGTGGACTTAAAGTTGGGATACAAAAGGGAACTACCTAATTTTATCATGCATGGTTAAAACTTAATATCTATCACAATCCAACTTGAGGAAGAAGAATTGGAAGTCCTAAGGGGAACATGGCACGGGAAGACAAAAGAAGGAAGAAGCAAACACACGTAAGAAGCAAACATAAAACACAAACATGCAACGAGGGAGGAAAGGAAGTGTGGGGAAGCAGCTGCCACAAGCGCGTCTCGACCTCTTTGGAGCATACAAGAACGCAATGCAATAAATGAAACATGCATAAAGAAGGCAAGAAAACGAACATGCAAGCACTGGAGCAAAATGAGCGGATAAGACATAACGGGAGAAGACAAGCCTCTACAATCGTCAACTATCGATCATCAGAGACAAATGGGAGGAAAAGAAGTGTGGGGCTGCAGCCGCCACAAGCGCATCTCGACCACTTGACTAAAACACTCAAACAAACAAAAAAGAAACATCACTTTGAACGACGCATATCAGAATTACGCATTCAAGTGGAAGACAAACAAAACGAGTCGAATAAATCATGATCAAACGATCAAGAACAGCGACATATATACCAAACATCACACTCCTAATGCATCACACTGATCTATGATAATTCGAAGTGGAACGGCATGCGAAAACACCTTGAAAAACAGCATAACAGGCCCACTGTTACAATGTTAATCGGTTAACCCCTGAGGTTAATCGGTTAACACCTTAAAAAGTTTGGGAAATCTGGAATTTTGAACAGGTTAACTAGTTAACCATATGCGTTAACTGATTAACACTGTTAACGTTTGAAAAAGTTGAAAGTTTGAAATGGTTAATCGGTTAACCATATGCGTTAACTGATTAACACTGTAACAGAGGCCAAAAACAGCAGCAGGAAAGCACTTTCAGCACAAAATCAATTAATCAAATGATCCAAAAGATCAGCCTATCAAATAAGCACGAAATTACACCTGCAAACAGAAAACCAATAGACATGCAAACATGTCTACACAGCACAATCACAATTCAAACGGATCGAAATCAACCAAAATTCAATCGAATATAAGATTAACATGATAAGCTCAAAAATTAAATCGGATCGAGAATTCCAACCTTCGAAGCGGAGATTTGCTTCGGTAAGTGTTGATCAATTGAATTTGAGCAGATCCAAACAAGATTATCCGGAAAACTTCAAGATCCACAATAATTCTTGCAACAGGAATGAAGATCAAACACTTTTAAGCCAAATTACTCCAAATAAGCACTTCCAGCTCAAGCTTCAAAATCAGATCTCAATTTGCACGAAAATTGATTATGAAAATTGATCCAATGATGATGATAAATGGAGGTTTATGCTCAAGAATCCATTGATTCCAATGAAAAATCAATGAGTCCAAATGATGAAGAGCTTTGAGTGAGGGTTTGGGAAATGGAGAAGTTGAGATAATTGAGAGCAATTCAGAATTTGATTTTGAAATTATGAGAGATTCGATGGTGAGGTTTGGAGTGAGTCATTTAAATATCACTTAGGTTTGGATCCAATGCAAGGTTTGGAATTTGGATTGGAAAATGTGGTATGGAATGTGGAATGGGCATTTGGTGGGAAATTGAAATTAACCCAATTTCAAATGAGGTTCTAGATCCTTCCCAAGTGTAAAAATGAAACTCAAGTGATCAAAATTGGACTCCAAAAGTGGCTGGTCTTAAAAATTCACGTACAGGGCAAAAATTACACATGTTAATCGGTTAACGCATATGGTTAAACGGTTAACACTGTGAAAACCTGCAAAATTAGCCTGATTTTGATTGTGTTAATTGGTTAACCCTATGTGTTAACCGATTAACACCTTCAAAAATTTGAAATTGCCGCCTTTTGGAGGGAAACATGCCCACTTGCCCGTTTTCAACTGTTTGGATCTCTGTTAATCCTCTGAAACCTGTTTTCGATCATCCTAACTGTGAAACTGCTCGAAGTAGCCTGAACGCTGGAAATTAACCTGCACAATAAAATAAAATCGACCACTCCATCGGGCAAAATAAATGCCAATTGCTGCTGCTTGTTGTTCAGTTGCTTGCACTGGAATGAAACCTGAGACACGAGAAGCCTTGATCCCCTGTATTAAGAACGAATGCTATGCAAATGCTCATGCAGAAAGATGAAATGAAACATATACCAAGCCAAGAAAAGGTTGGGCAAATTTTGGGGTGCAACAGCTGCCCCTATTCAAGCGACTTGGACCTGACTAAGTGAAAAGCGAACGACTTTCAAACAATCGAGGTAAAATACGGTTGAATACCAACGAACCCAAAAATTTGCCAACCGCAGAAACCTCTAGAGATAACCGAACTAAACACAAGAATAATTCGCTGGGGAAGTACACTGACCAAAAGTCAGTACTAACCACAAACTACCAACCAAAAGTTGGGATCACCAGAATACCAAACAAAGTCGAATCCACATTATCACCCAATAGTTGAAATCACCCTACGATCACAAGCTACCAACCAAAAGTTGGGATAACACTCCACAGGAGAAACCAAAGACTACCAACCAAAAGTTGGAATCACGCCCATAAAAATCTCACCAACCCAAAAGCTAGAATAAGACAATGCTACCAACCAAAAGTTGGAATTGAAGCAAAGGATACCAACCAAAAGTTGGAATGACATCACCAAAATCTCACCAACCAAAAGATGGAATCAAACAAACTCTGACAGGTCGCTAATTACCAACCAAAAGTTGGAATAACAAATCCAGGAACAAAGGACTACCAACCAAAAGTTGGAATAATTCCAACAAAGCCTCAGACCCCACTGGGGACTACCAACCAAAAGTTGGAATAACATCAACCAGCAACAACTACCAACCAAAAGTGGGAATAACGACTGCAGGGGATAAAATCAAGCCAAAGGTTGAGAAGCAAGGCTACTAACCAAAGTTAGGATCGCCAGGAAAGGATCGACATCGACCAAAAGTCGGAGCACAAGCTACTAACCAAAAGTTAGAATCGCCGGAGACATTGAACAAAGCTGACACCATCACAGAAGATTACCAACCAAAAGTAAGGATGATCCTCCGACACTACCAACCAAAAGTTGGAACAAGGGACACAAAAGCAGACTACCAACCAAAAGTTGGAATAACACCCGGAACTACCAACCAAAAGTTGGAACAAAAAGGCTACTAACCAAAAGTTAGAATTGCTGGAACCGCTGAATGAAAATGAATTGACTGCAACAAGGATTACCAACCAAAAGTTGGAATAATCAACCTTACTGAGGAAAACAAGGATTACCAACCAAAAGTTGGAACAACATCCAAACGCCAATAGATCACCAACCAAAAGTTGGAATAAGGACTTTTCCGGGAAACCAAGGATTACCAACCAAAAGTTGGGATAACACACCCGAAATAGACTATGCTGGGAATTATCAACCAAAGGTTGACATGACATATCCAACATACACAAGCGACAGAATCAACCGACTCATGACTTGCGGGGAAAGCTCCGATAGGAAAAAAGAGAGGTTTAAACAAACGACTCTGCAAAGGAGAAACCAATAACACAAAGACCCCAAAGATCTGCCCCACATGGGATAATACAAAAGATCTCCTGAATTCAAAATCCTCAGCCCTCAAAGGCAAACAACACCAAAGGTATCGAACCTGACTTATGCTTCAGATGCATATGTTTGAAAATGGTGTAATGCTCCATACAAAATGGAAATGCTACGCGTTTGGGTAGATGATATGCACGCATGCAGATGCAACGAAACTGAATCAGCAAAATAAATGCTAGCGATACAGAAACCACCCTGCTGGGGGACCAACCTACTCATGCCAATAAACATTGGGCTTATGCCGAGAGACAGGCCCTTGTTGGCCTCCTGCAAAGAAAATTCCGAGGTAACAACATTCCTCCATCCTATTGGGGAAAAGAGAACAAATCTTCTAGGGAAACCACCCTCTTCCCACTTTCTGGGGATTGCATCCGTACATGCACCTTGCAGGGATTAAATGTGTACCAACTGCTGAGGTAAAGCGTACACGCTACCTGCTCGCTTAAACTGCACACAAACTCTATTATGGATAGAGATGCCAGCTTCACTGGCTGGGGAAATAGACTCCGCCTGGGGATAAGACAAACTTCATCCACACCTATTTGCCCCAAGGGTAACGACCCTGCAAAACTGAACAAACAGACAAGATATCCTACGCAAATGGAACTATCTCAGTCATAATTCATGATGTTGTTCAATTAATTCAAATTTTTAACACTTATTGGCCAAGGCCTGCAAGTTTATGTATGTGCAAGTTTATCAAAACGTTGGGCGTTTTTCACAAACAAAACAGTAAAAGTTAAAACAAAACCAATGAGATACTGAATAGTATACTTTTATTGATAGATGGCCTGTAAATAGGTAAATCTTTACAACAGATGCAACCCCTGAAAAGAGGAAGCTGCGCAAAAGCAAAATACAGATATGCACAGAAATATACAAAAGTGTACAGAAATGTCGGCAATGTAGCACATACAAAAGTTCACATCTTTTCATTTTTTATCCCTAATTTTTGTCCAAACCCATTCTCCCTTTTTTTATGGTTCGCCGGGATGCCCCATTTTTGCTTGGATATTCTTTTTTCTTTCAAGCGGGTCTCTTTAAGCAAAGTATTTTTATCTGCATCTGCGTTCATAGGGGATGTAAAATCTTCACCATCCATGGTGGATAACAACAAGGCTCCTCCGGAGAATACCTTTCGAACGACATATGGACCTTCATTGTCGGGAGTCCATTTGCCCTTGTGATCTGATTATGGTGGAAGAATCTTTTTCAACACAAGATCGCCCGTCTGAAAGCTTCGAGGGCGCACCTTCTTGTCGAAAGCTTTCTTCATCCAGATCTGATACAACCGACCGTATGTGATATAAGCTAGCCTTTTCTCATCCATCAGGCTGAGCTGATTCAATCTGTTCTTTATCCATTCTGCCTCATCGAGCTTGACATCGACCAGAACTCTTAAAGAAGGAATCTCGACCTCTAGTGGTAGGACAACTTCCATACCTTATACCAGCGAGAAAGGAGTTGTCCCGGTTGATGTGTATACCGTAGTATGATAACCATGAAGAGCAAAGGGCAATATCTCATGCCAATCCTTGTAAGTGACAACCATCTTTTGCACTATCTTCCTAATATTCTTATTGGCCGCTTCAACAACGCCATTCATCTTCGGACGATAGGGCAATGAGTTGTGATGCTCGATTTGAAATTCTGGCACAATTCCTTCATCTTCTTATGGTTCAGATTTGAACCAATGTTAGTAATGATTCGCTCGGGTATTCCATATCTGCAGATGATGTCCTTCTTTATGAACCGGGCTACGACTTGCTTTGTGACATTGGCATACGAGGATGCTTCAACCCATTTGGTGAAGTAATCAATGGCGACCAAAATGATACGATGACCATTGGATACGGTTGGCTCAATCTTGCCAATCATGTCAATGCCCCACATGGAAAAAGGCCACGGGGACGCTATAACATTCAACGGGCACGGCAGTACATGAATTTTATCTGCATAAATCTAGCCTTTATGGCATTTCTTTGCAAATTTGAAACAGTATGACTCTATGGTTAGCCAATAATACCCTGCTCGTAACAGTTTTCGAGATATGGCGTGCCCACCGGCTTGTGTACCAAAAGTACCCTCGTGGACCTCTTCCATAAGCAACGTTGCTTCCTTGTCATCCACGCATCTCATCAACACCAAATCATGGTTCCTTCTATAAAGCACACCATCCGGGTTTAGATAAAAGTTACCAGACAACCTCCTCAACGTCTTCTTATCCTGGGCTGAAGCCCCTGGCGGATACTCCTGCTTCTTGAGGAAGTTCTGTATATCATAAAACCATGGCTTGCCATCGACAACCTCCTCAATGGCAAATACGAAAGTGAGCCTATCAAGGCGAGAGATGACTATTCTTGGAGCATCATTCCAAAAATTCGCTTTATACATTGAAGATAGCATTGCCAAAGCATCTTCCATCTGGTTCTCTACTCGCGGCACATGGTGAAACTCTACCCTGTCAAAGAAGGGTAACAACCTCCTTGCATAATCTTTGTAAGGAATTAGATTTGGCTGGAGAGTTTCCCACTCTCCCATAATCTGATTAACCACTAGTGCTGAATCGCCATATACATCCAAATTCTTGATTCTCAAATCAATAGCCTCCTCCAGGCCCATGATGCACGCTTCGTACTCGGCTTCATTATTAGTGCAAGGGAACGTCAACCTGGCTGTGAACAGGATATGAGTACCATGAGGAGTTGTAATAATTGCCCCAATTCCGCTGCCATAGGAGTTGACAGCGCCGTCGAATATCATCTGCCATATAGAACCTTTCTCTGGACCTTCATCAGGCAACGACTCTTCACAGTCTTTTTCCTTGAGGAACACGATATCCTCGTCAGGAAATTCAAACTTCATTGGTTGATAGTATTCGATCGGTTGTTCAGCAAGGTACTCTGACAGAACACTTCCCTTGATGGCTTTTTGGGAAACATATTGTATATCGTACTCTGTCAGTACCATCTGCCACCTGGCAATTCTTCCTGAGAGTTCTTGCTTCTTGAAGACATACTTGATCGGATCCATCTTCTAAATCAACATGGTTGTATGATTAAGCATATATTGTATCAAACGTTTGGCAGCCCAAGCGAGTGCCCAACACGTTTTCTCGAGCGTTGAGTAACGGGACTCACAGTCTGTGAACTTTTTACTCAGATAATAGATCGCATGCTCTTTCCTTCCAGTCTCGTCGTGTTGACCGAGAACACAACCCATACTTCTCTCAAGAACCGTTAAGTACACGATTAAAGGCCTTCCAGCTACTGGAGGTATCAATATCGGAGGCTCCTGCAAGTATTCTTTTATCTTATCAAATGCTTTTTGACAATTTTCATTCTAGACGACCGCCTAATCTTTCTTTAACAATTTAAACATTGGCTCACACATGGCTGTGAGATGAGATATGTACTAAGCAATGTAGTTCAATCTCCCCAGGAAACCACGGACCTCCTTTTCTGTTTTCGGCACTGGCATATCTTGTATAGCTTTTATCTTTGCCGGATCGACCTCGATTCCTTTTTCACTGACAATGAACCCCAATAACTTTCCGGACCGAACTCCAAAAGTGCACTTATTTGGATTCAACCTCAATCTGAACTTCCTGAGCCTCTCAAACAACTTCAACAAGTTGACCAGATGCTCTTCCTCCGTTTGTGACTTTGCTATCATGTCATCAACATAGACCTCATCTCATGATGAATCATATCATGAAACAGAGTGACCATAGCCCGCTGGTAGGTTGCCGCTGCGTTTTTCAACCCAAAAGGAATTACCTTGTAACAAAACGTCCCCCACGGCGTAATGAATGTCGTCTTCTCCATATCTTCCGGTGCCATCTTTATCTGATTATAACTGGAAAACCCATCCATGAAGGAAAATACGGATTATTGAGCAGTATTGTCAACCAACACGTCAATGTGAGGGAGCGGGAAGTCATCCTTTGGGCTCGCCTTATTCAAATCTCTGTAATCTACGCATATCTGTACCTTACCGTCCTACTTAGGTACATGCACGATGTTGGCGACCCACGGAGGGTAAGTTGTTACGACTAAAAATCCAGCGTCCAACTGCTTCTGGATTTCTTCTTTGATTTTTATAGCCATATCTGGTCTTGTCCTTCTAAGCTTATGCTTGACCGGCGGACATTCCTCGTGCAACGGCAGGCGATGAACCACTATGTCAGTGTCAAGCCCGGGAATATATTCGTATGACCAAGCAAAGATGTCATTATACTCTCGAAGCATCTCGATTAGTCTTTGCTTAATGTCACTCTGTAGCGCAACCCCTATCCGAACATTTCTGACAACTTCTTCAGAACCCAGATTGATAACCTCGATTTCCTCCTGATGAGGAAGAATAATCTTCTTTTCTTGTTTCAAGAGTCTAGCTAACTCTTCAAGCAAGTCTTCATCTTCATCAATCTCTTCTTCAGCTTGATATATCGGTTGATCGAAGTCGAAGCGAGTCATAGGAGGTTCTGAATCGGTGTCATCTGGAATAGGAATCCTGCAATAAAAATGGTTAAATGTTTCAAACGATATGCAAACGAGCACAAACCACATTACCATTTATTGTGAGAAATAAAAATAAGAAAGACAAAGATCACAACATTTGAATGAGAAAAACGCCCTTTGATTTATTGATAAAGCAATGTTCAAACATAAACAATAAGGCCCTGAAACAAAATACCGCTATGCTCCGGGTAGAACATAGGGTAGTACAATAATCGGAAAAAACAAAGCATTACTGTTCTGTTGTCACCTGAACAAATTCTTCAATAGACCAGTTGCGCAGGCTTTGTCCTAGAGTGCAAGGCTTGATCCAAGCATCCATATCACAATCACTATCTCCCTCTTCGTCTGGCACATCGTTGATTCTTTCGAAGATAACTCCTCCCTTAGTGAACTGCACAGGTCCTTTATAGCGCGGTGCGCTCTGTGAGGATGAAGAAGAAAATGACGGGCGGTACCCTAAACCAAACTTGTCTTGCTTGTGGGGAATCTCCAATACCTGGCCCCAACTTTGCGTTGCCCCAGTCTGTACTGTTGCTTCGGCCTCTTTAAAAGAAGACATGGCCACTTCCGGCGTTTTGCTTACAATAGGAGATTTATCTTTAATCTTGACTATTTCAAAAGCCTGAAAAAGGATTTCATGTATCTCTCCGTCTACCTCGACATACTTGAAGGATGATAAGTGACTGACCATTATATCCTCTTCTCCACACACTGTAACAACACTACCTCCAACCATATACTTTAGCTTTTGATGCAGTATAGAGGTCACAGCTCCTGCTGAATGAATCCATGGGCGGCTTAGTAAACAACAGTAGGCAGGCTGGATATCCATAATGTAAAACACTCCATCAAACACTTTTGTTCCCACCTGAATGGGCAGTGTCACTTCTTCGAACACAGACCTTTCGGTACCATCAAAAGCGCGCACCACCAAATCACTTGGTGTGCAAATCAACCCCTGCATGTCCAACTTCATTAAGGCTTTCTTTGGAAGTACATCCAAGGATGATCCCGTATCCACAAGTACATGAGACATAATAGCCCCTCGGCATTCTAATGATATGTGCAACGCACAGTTATGGTTTCTGCCCCTTGGCGTCAAATCCAAGTCTGTAAACCCCAAGCCGTTTCCTGCATTTACGTGTGCAACAACCCATTCGAGTTGATTAACCGAAATTTCTTGTGGCACGTAAGCAGTATTCAGTATTCTCAACAGTGCATTCCTATGCGCCCAAAACATAGTAACAACAACAAGATAGATATCTTAGAAGGAGTTTGCTGCAAATGATCGACTATCTTGTAGTCACTTTTCCGTATCAGCCTCATAAATTCTTCTACGTCCCTTAACAATGATTCCTTCTCCCCAGACTGAGAGGTTTCCTCTACCACTGGTCTCTTCCCCTTGTCAACCATATCAACAACCACTTCAGGTGACGAAAAGACCTGACCACTACGGGTAATGCCTCCTGCTCCCACAAGATTATCTACTGAATCTGCAGGAGAACCATTCAAATCTAGTTTTTGTACGTTGCAATACACTTCATCTCCGTAATTCCACGGAATAGCTTTGGTGCTTTCAAACGGTACGCGACCAGCTTTAGTTATGGTTACTGTTGGTGGTTTTGGCGCATAAATGGTAACAGTTTTGTACGGAATGGAAATTGTTGCAATCTCATCCCTTTCCTCGGCCACCGACTCTTCAGGATTTCTTTCAACAGACTGATCAAATTGTGAAACTCCATTATCCATCATCTCTTGAATACATCCTTTCAACTGCCCACATCCCTCAGGACTAACCAGACACTCAGCACAATTTTTAGCACAACGTGGGAAAACACCCCTTTCATCAGTCTAGCTTTCACAAAGCTCAAAGGTGTCTTCAACTCATTAACATCTGTTACCAAATCCAAAACATCCTCCTCAATAATTGCATTAACCCCAGCTTGCCCATGATTTGGCATGGGATTTTGTATGACATTAGGAACATCATTGGAGAAGTTAATTACTTTACTTTCAATCATGTCCTGCACCTTATGCTTAAAGGCTTTACAATTATCGATGTTATGCCCCCGGGCACCCGAATGAAACTCGCAGCGAGCGTTTGCATCATACTCGAGCGGAGGCATATCTGTTAATGGAGCTAAGGTCCTCTTCTGGGTAAGCTGTAATTGCAACAAAGCTTGCAATAATTGGGAATACAGCACCAGCGGTGTACCGAATCGTCTATTTGGTGCCTGAGCCCGATCCGGATATCGTCTGTAGCCTTGTTGATTCTGCTGACATTGTTGTTGTTGTGGTTGTTGCGGAACTGCGGGAATTGTAATACTGGCAATCTGCTGTTGCCGAAGATTTTGACCTCTACCTCTCCCGCGAGAACTGGACACTAAGTTGGTATCTCCTTCTCGTTTCTTGTTGCCGAACATCTTCTTACCTCCTCCAGCTGAGGGCATTTCACCAGCACTTATCTTCCCTAACTTGATACCATTTTCCACCCTCTCTCCGGTGATGATTAAGTCAAAGAAACTACCCGACATGCTGCTAAAGAGCTTCTCATAATAAATGCCAGGCAGAGTGGCGACAAACATATCAACGAGCTCACGTTCCACCATAGGCGGCTGCACTCTGGCTGCTAACTCCCGCCATCTTTGAGCATATTCTTTGAAACATTCATTGTTCTTTTGTGAATGATTCTGAAGCTGGACCCTATTAGGAGCAAGGTCGTTGTTGTATTGATAATGTTTCACAAAGGCCTCAGCCAAATCCCTCCAACTGTGGACATTCACGGGTTCCAGGCTCATGTACCATTCCAACAAAGGACCAGACAGACTATCCTGGAAGAAATGCATGAGCAATTTCTCACCGTCTAAGTAGGCAGACATCTTACGGTAGTAGGATCTCATATGAACTCTCGGGAAGGTGGTACCCTTGTATTTGTCAAAGCATGGGACTTTGAACTTTGGCGGCACTCTCAGGTCCGGGATCAGTCCCAGATTAGCCATATCAAGGCCCGTGGAGTTTTGATTTTCAAGGGAGTTCATTTTCCCTTCAATCATCTTGATCCTCTTATTAGCTTCAAAGGGTAACTCAGCAGCCACAACCCTCGGCGAGAACACATCCTCTTGCTTGTCTTCATTCCAGAGGTGATCCATATTACCATGTATAACACAAGTGGTGTCAGGCCCATAACCGTTCCCATTACCATTACCATCATTACCAAAACCAGTGTTGTTGAAACCTGCAGCATTACCGCTCCCTCCAACAGTAGGGATAACCAAAGTAGGCATGGAATTATTAGCTCTAGGAGTCTCAACATGTGGACGGTTAACAACATTCCCACCATGCAATACACCATTGCCATCAAGACGTGCAATCAAGGGCTGCACTAGATTCCAGAGTTGCTCTTGTCCATTAACCACTCCCTGCATTACCTCCATGAACTGGGCCATCCGGTCCCTCATTTCCTACATCTTTGCTTGCATCTGCTCCATTACTATCTTCTGATTCCCCCTAGTAGCGTACCGGTGAGTTGTTAGATCGGTAATCCTGAAACACTAGTGAACCACAGGAAAAATAAGATTGACAGTTCTGATGCACCTGCAATGCGAAAAATGCAAAAATGCAGACATGTATGTATGCAACAGGGAAATTTCCCCCTCGATTCTAGTTTCCGGGAAAAACAAAACAGTGAAGAGCCCTACAGACAAGCATAGAACAAAAACTCCTCGTATATAATCACAGGCCAACAGGAAATAACAAGCTACAAATGAGTACAATAAGGAAAAGACCTCAACCAACAAGTCTGGCGATGGTCAATACAATAAGTAATAAGCAGCAAAATATAACAGAGATAAACAAGACAGTCAAGCCGATGACGAGCCCGGAAGTCCTCTAGCAACTCCAGCGTCTCAGGATGGTCTGGTCTAGCAAGTAGTCCTTGAATAAGTAAATCCTACTGGCTAACAGTATGATGTAGACTCTCGACATGGTCTTCCCAAGCTCCTTCCCCGAAACACGCCTCGAGTTTGCATCTCTTTGAATCAGCTCTCAACCTGAAATCCTTTAAGTTCGCAATAGCTTCGTTTAACCTGTACTCACTATCCCGTCTGAGTGATGCCTCTGCTGTAATCTTCTCGTCTTTTGCATTGAGCTGCGTCTTCAACCTGCTGATCCGTAGCTTCAACCTGTCTTCGCGCTCTTTGTTGTTGGTGAGCGTAGCATTCCATTGGTTCTCAAAACTTAGAAATCTTCAAGTAAGCTCTATCCAAATCTTCCTTCTTAGAAGCAAGAACACTATTAACAACCTTGAAATCCAAACCCAAATTCTCCCGAGAATTGGTTTCCTTGGTCAGATCCGTACCCAATTTGTTTACAAGCTTAGTTTGTTTCTTGAAGGAATGAACAACATCAATCTTCTCACTTCGAAGCTGAATCATTTCTTTCGAAGCTGATTGTATTTCTGAATGTCTACAGTAGTGGGTTCTTCAATCACAAGAGGGCACACAGGCTTAGCAGATGGGTACGGCATCATCAGCTTCACGGCTCTGCTCTGAATCCAAACCAAATAGGGGTCGTAGGCTCGACTATTGCTCTTTCCTAAGGAAACTTTCCCTCTTCTATGGACATTGCTCCAGGCATGTTCAACTCTGGCTAAGGTATCCCCCTCCAATAAGCCGGTGAGATACAGAGATTCCTGTATCTCTTCATCCTTCGGAGGACTTCCCAATGCATACCCAAATTGTATGATTGCAATGCACGGGTTATAGTTTATGCAACCCTTCCTTCCAACCAGCGGGACATTAGGAGATCTTCCACAACTATAAATAATCTCGATACCCAGTATATCCCTATCAAACCAGACAATATCTTCAGCAGAAAATCTCATCAAATGTTCGGACCATTCCGATGTACCTGCAGTATCAGAGAACGGACCAGTCTTGGGAAGGTGGCTTACGAACCATAGATAGAGAAAAGGTGCGCAACAAGATACACTCTTCCCTCTTCTGCTCTCATTCTTATAGTGTTCGGAATGATAAACATCACCTAACAGCGTAGGTATGGGATTCTTCGAAGCAAAGATATGAAATGCATCCACGTCTACGAAGTTCGAAATATTAGGGAACAACAGAATACCATAATACATAGGGCCAAGATAGCACTGAATACCATCCAAAAACCTTCCTTAGCAAAATGTCGAGCTTTATCCACAAGAAAAGGTAATGGAAACCCAAACATTCCATTCCTACTAGCTACTTTCCCTGCCAACTCAGAGGCATTTAAATGTAAAGCTTCAGCAAGTTTAGCCAGATTCGGCTCATCCTCAGTATGATAGAGTGGTATATGATTACGAATAGGCACTCCTAGCAGTGCAGAGAGTTCCTCTAATGTTGGCACCAACACATAACTCTGAAAAGTAAAGCCTCTCAACTGAGGATCATAGAACTGCAACAGCGTCTGAAGACCATTCAACTCATTCAAAGAAGGTTTACATACAACGCTCAAAAGCTTCCCATAGGACTGTCTGAAGTCTTCCATAACTTTCTTATCGGCTAAAGAAATCAAACTCCGCAAAGCTCTAATATCAGATGTTGGAAATTTGTAGGCCAATGTCCTCCTTAAGGGCTCCATGTCAGCAATAAGGGAACAAGATCACTAGAATCGGAGAGGAAATATACACCTGCAACATAGATACATGTTAATGAAATGTAAATGAAAATGCACATGCAAATGCAAACAGGGATCAAGATTGATGTGTTGTAGATCGAGAAGAACCAGCGCTCCAGTTTAGCAAGAACAAAGTACCGACAATATGACCCACTGATATCAGGCACACAGATTCATACTATAAAGAACCAGGGTATTCTGAAAGTCAAGGTTTCCTGCATAACCCCAATCCCTCTCACAGGTATGGACCTATCCACTGGTAAGGTTCGGCATCCTATGCGTTCATCAGCGTCACAGACTTTCGAGAAATGATGATACGTTCAGCATTTTTGGTTTGGCATCATCATCTCCCGTAGAGGCCTTACTTAGCTGAATGACAGATGATCGGTCCCCAGAGTCGACAACCCTCAGATTTGAAATCCTCCCAACGGCCCACTAGGCTAGAAAGAAAGTCATCAAAGAGAATCTCGTCTGAGCGTGAATTTCGTGGGAACTAGTGCATGCCTAACATACAGGTTCACCACTACTTTCCACTTTTAATGCTATGTTTGTACTCAAGCCCAAGTCCGGCTTATCTCTCAACGAAACATTCCCTCCCCACAGCATAGCAATAATGATATATGATGCTGAAAATAAATGCGAGAAAGTAAAATGCGAAAGTAAATAAAGCACATATATACAACACTCAAAGATAAACAAACAAGCGCTAGGATTGACTCGCACAGGGAACCAGAGTCCCCAGCTATCGCAACTGCGAAAAACAACCGGCAGAAAACAGAAGAGTCGCCACCTTTTGTTATTTATCCCACAGCGAGGGAAAGGAAATGATCAGAAAAACCTAACGGAAAAGGGGAAAAGACAAGGTCATCGCAACCAAGTCCTAAATTTGGGAATCGGTTACGCAAGGGGAAGGTATTAGCACCCCTCACGTCCATCGTACTCGACGGGATCCACACTTGTTGTCTATCTAAAAGAGTGATCATCTATCTAGCTAAAGGTCAAGGACAAAAGAAAAATAAAGGAGACTCGGCAGAGCATCGCCGCTCTGTGCCTACATATTCCCTCGTGCAATGGGAAAGTCAGAGTCAACGTAGTTCGGCTAACTACGGGCGAAAGGGGGGAAGGTTGCTCGCCAAGACATCGCGTCTTGTGCCTACGTACTTTCATCTAGTATGAAAGATCAGAGCAAACGTAGTTCGGGCTAAAAAGGACCACAGGTTGGTTCAAAAGTTTTTAGGCCCGAGTAGTTCTAACAGTTGGTGTATGCAGCTCGACCATTGGAGACTTAAGCGTTACCGTTTGTGATAGAACTAAGAGTTAATAACACTTTTTTATATGAAAAGATTTTCCTTGATTAAGAAACCCAAAGGGTGAAAAAAGATTTGAAGTGTTTTTTGTGTTTTTTAGAGAAGAAATGTTTTGAATTTAATTTGTAACTCATGTTGCACTAAAGACTATGACTTAAGGAGCGAATGCGTCGCATATCGTTCGAAGGACATATGCTAACATTCTAGACAATTGAGAGGCAACCACCCAATCGTCATTTCCTAAGTAGCTTAAGGCTCGTAGCGTACAACACTTGTCATTCTTTATTAGATGTCATATGAGTGTTTGAAGATGAGAAGAGAAGAAAGGACCACTAATGGGAGACTAATTCAATCCTAAAAGTTATCATGCAATAGTGGACTTAAAGTTTGGATACAAAAGGGAACTACCTAATGTTATCATGCATGATTAAAACTTAATATCTATCACAATCCAACTTGCGGAAGAAGAATTGGAAGTCCTAAGGGGAACATGGCACAGGAAGACAAAAGAAGGAAGAAGCAAACACACGTAAGATGCAAACATAAAACACAAACATGCAAAGAGGGAGGAAAGGAAGTGTAGGGCAGAAGCTGCCACAAGCGCGTCTCGACCTCTTTGGAGCATACAAGAACGCAATGCAACAAATGCAACATGCATAAAGAAGGCAAGAAAACGAACATGCAAGCACTGGAGAAAAATGAGCTGATGTGACATAACGGGAGAAGACAAGCCTCTACAACCGTAGGCTATCGATCATCAGAGACAAATGGGAGGAAAAGAAGTGTGGGGCTGCAGCCGCCACAAGCGCATCTCGACCACTTGACTCAAACACTCAAACAAAACAAAAAAGAAACATCACTTTGAACGATGCATATCAGAATTACGCATTCAAGTGGAAGACAAACAAAATGAGTCGAAAAAATCATGATCAAACGATCAAGAACAGCGACATATATGCCAAACATCACACTCCTAATGCATCACACTGATCTATGATGATTCGAAGTGGAACGGCATGCGAAAACACCTTGAAAAACAGCATAACAGGCCCACTGTTACAGTGTTAATTGGTTAACCCCTGAGGTTAATCGGTTAACACCTTAAAAAGTTTGGGAAATCTGGAATTTTGAACAGGTTAACCAGTTAACCATATGCGTTAACCGAATAACACTGTTAACGTTTGAAAAAGTTGAAAGCTTGAAATGGTTAATCGTTTAACCATATGCGTTAACTGATTAACACTGTAACAGAGGCCAAAAACAGCAGCAGAAAAGCACTTTCAGCACAAAATCAATTAATCAAATGATCCAAAAGATCAGCCTATCAAATAAGCACGAAATTACACCTGCAAACAGAAAACCAATAGACATGCAAACATGTCTACACAGCACAATCACAATTCAAACGGATCGAAATCAACCAAAATTCAATCGAATATGAAGATTAACATGATAAGCTCAAAAATTAAATCGGATCGAGAATTCCAACCTTCGAAGCGGAAATTTGCTTCGGTAAGTGTTGATCAATTGAATTTGAGCAGATCCAAACAAGATTATCTGAAAAACTTCAAGATTCACAATAATTCTTGCAAGAGGAATGAAGATCAAACACTTTTAAGCCAAATTACTCCAAATAAGCACTTCCAACTCAAGCTCGAAACTCAGATCTCAATTTGCACGAAAATTGATTATGAAAATTGATCCAATGATGATGATAAATGGAGGTTTATGCTCAAGAATCCATTGATTCCAATGAAAAATCAATGAATCCAAATGATAAAGAGCTTTGAGTGAGGGTTTGGGAAATGGAGAAGTTGAGATAATTGAGAGCAATTCAGAATTTGATTTTGAAATTATGAGAGATTCGATGGTGAGGTTTGGAGTAAATCATTTAAATATCACTTAGGTTTGGATCCAATGCAAGGTTTGGAATTTGGATTGGAAAATGTGGTATGGAATGTGGAATGGGCATTTGGTGGGAAATTGAAATTAACCCAATTTCAAATGAGGTTGTAGATCCTTCCCAAGTGTAAAAATGAAACTCAAGTGATCAAAATTGGACTCCAAAAGTGGCTGGTCTTGAAAATTCACGTACAGGGAAAAAATTACACATGTTAATCAGTTAACGCATATGGTTAACCGGTTAACACTGTGAAAACTTGCAAAATTAGCCTGATTTTGATTGTGTTAATCGGTTAACCCTATGTGTTAACCGATTAACACCTTCAAAATTTTGAAATTGGCGCCTTTTGGAGGGAAACATGCCCACTTGCCTGTTTTCAACTATCTGGATCTCTGTTAAGCCTCTGAAACCTGTTTTCGATCATCCTGACTGTGAAACTGCTCGAAGTAGCCTAAACGCTGGAAATTAACCTGCACAATAAAATAAAATTGACCGCTCCATCGGGCAAAATAAATGCCAACTGCTGCTGCTTGTTGTTCAGTTTGCTTGCACTAGAATGAAACCTGAGACACGGGAAGCCTTGATCCCCTGTATTAAGAACAAATTCTATGCAAATTCTCATGCAGAAAGATGAGATGAAACATAAACCAAGCCAAGAAAAGGTTGGGAAAATTTTGGGGTGCAACACATAACACATTGAATGATGCTTTTCTCCAATGAATGAGGATCCATTCTGCAGAACTTTAGTATCCTTTGAAAGATTTCATGGAGGAATAAGTCCTATTAGATCACATGCCCATTAAATTCTAGAAACTTGGCCAAAATTATCATCCAACTTGTGTGAAAACCAGATTATGGACTTGGTGCAAATCTGTCTTGGTTTAAAACTGCCTTACCATGGTCACTTTGTAAATTCATAACTTCATGCTCAAGCAAGATAATTTCATGTTCTTGGTACCAACGGAAATGTGAGATCACACACTACAACATTGATGTTAGTCACTTGGAAAGAATCACCTTGGGTCATTGAGATAATTGGTCATCAAAATTGAACTTTTCACTGATATATACTTTGAAAAGTTTCTAAGTGTTGGCACTTTCACATCTTTGAAAAACCTCAACTTTGATCAATCATAACTTCCAATTGATAAATGCTTTTGGGTCCGTTATTTCACCAATGTGAAGTATGTAATACCATGTTTAAAAGGATCCCTCAAGTGTCTTCATCAGATGCTTGAGGAAGAATTTGTGATATTGGAAAGTAGGGCATTTGATCACAAAATTTCATAACTTTGAAAAAAGTTCATAAACCCTAAATTTCACAACTTTGAAACTTTGGATGTTTTCTTTGATTTTCATGATTATCCATTATTAAATTCACCTATTTTCATGATCCTTGAGTGTTACAGTCCATGTTTGACCAAAAATCTCAAAAGTCAAACTTTGTCTTTGAAGAATAGTTGACTTTTCCCAGATGAAATTTATTTCTTCGGTTACTAAAGAATCAAGCTTCTTGAATCAATACAACCACATGAATGGGATAATATGATATAATTGATGTATTTGAATCATGTCTTGAGGTTAGGGTCATGCCTTGCTCAAAAAGTCAACCCATGAATGAATTAGGTCAAAACCCTAATTTGGTGTATCAGATAACTTGGAGCTTGTTGATCTTGAGTCTATGAAACTTTGCACTTGATTGTTGATGTAAGGAGACCTTTGATCATGTCTAGATTTTGAGGATCACATTACTCCTTGATTGGCCAACTTCTTAAGCTCTTGGTCCCAAAACCCTAGCTTGTAGACAAAATAAACCAAAGCACATACTCTTGTAATCTAAATGGGGTTAGCAATGCATGAAGGATACACACATGAAATGATTGATGCTATGCCAAAATAATGTAAATGAGGTGGAATCTTAGGGTTAAGAATTAGGGTATGAAAGATGCCCCTATTTAAGTTTCTTCTATCTGGAGATGTGGAGATTGAAATCTTCGTCTCGACGTGATAGGAGAGACTTAAATACAAAAATTCACAATTTTTGGCCCTAAGATGCCACAAAGATGCTCATGATATGATATAATATGAATGAAAAATGTAAATTCAAATGGGAATTATGCCACAGGAGATGAATATATTGGGGAAAACATTGTAACTCCATTGGGGATGAGATAAACAAATCTGACAATCACAAGGAAGCTCCAAAAGAGAGACATGTATTACCTACTACCAAATATATTGTAGCCTAAGCAAAGGCAATAAAATTTGAAAAGGAAGATCACCTACTACCAAACATATGGTAGTCTAAGCAAAGGCATCTGGTTAAAGAAATGGAGATATATTACCTATTACCCAACATATGGTAGCTTTAACCAAAGGTGATAAACTTAAAAGAAAAGAAGACCTACTACCAAATATATGGTAGCCTAAGAAAAGGTATCCAATAAAAAAATATAGATGCATGACCTACTACCAAACATATGGTAGCGTAAAAAAAGTTATCTGACCGAAAGATGAGGTGTATTACCTATTATCAAACATATGATAGCCTAAGCAAAGGTAATAAACTCAGAAGGAAAAATGACCTACTACCAAACATATGGTAGCCTAAACAAAGGTATCTGACCAAAAGATAAGGTGCATTACATACTATCAAACTTATGATAGCTTAAACTAAAGGTAATAAACTCAGAGGGAAAGATGACCTACTACCAAACATATGGTAACCTAAACAAAGGTATCTGGCCAAATAGATAAGGTGTATTACCTACTATCAAACATAGATAGCCTAAGAAAAGGTGACAGACTCAAAAGGAAGGATCACCTACTACCAAACATATGGTAGCCTAAGCAAAGGTGTCTGACCAAAAAGAAAGGGATATTACCTACTATCAAACATATGATAGCCTAAGTAAAGGTAATAAACTCATAAGGAAAGATCACCTACTACCAAACATATGGTAGCTTAAACAAAGGTATCTGACCAACAATAAGCTTCCACGATCAAAATATGATTCAGCTTCTTCTTTAACTAAATGAGTCATTTAGAAAAGGTAAATAAACTCCCCCAACGCTTTGAGGTTGTATGCCACGAGCAGGTCTCGGTTTCTTCTTATCAAGTCTTCCACTTGAAAATGTTAAAATAAACTCCTGAAGAAGTAATCACTTATGGGAAAGTATCTTCACAGGGGATTAGGAATTTCATTGGAGGTTTATAACTTCATCGGGGATCTTCAAAGAAGATGCGGGCTGATTGACTTGCGAAATAAATTTCTCAAATAAAGAGAAAAAATCATCTGTAAGAATCTTCATCAAACTTCTCTGACGGGACTTCCAAAGAGATGCCATTTCATGGAAGCAAAATTAAATAGTGAGCTCACTGGGAAGAACATCACCAATTGTAGTTTGAAATTGCATTAGAGAAAATAAAATAATTGCAGGATATCTCAATTAAAGAGAAAGATGTTTGTAAAAGCCTTCAACAAACTTCTTTGACAAGATTTCTGAAGAGATGTCATTTGATGAGAGAATGGTTGATAATCTGATAATTTCACTGGAGATAGACAACCTGTCTTGAAAAGAGACTGTCATTTTCCATCTTAAAGAAAATTCAAGAACAAGAACAAGTTGCTTAAATAAAGAGGTTGTCACTTGTTGTCTGGTATAAATTCCAAGAGAGTGTTACAACAACACTGTTGGGGAATAAAGGTTATCTTTAATAAGGATCCATAAACAGGTTCTTCCAGGAGAGACAAAGTGTTCAAATGTGCAAAATAAATGCACCCTCGATCTAGGTTTAACAGCCTAGAGAATCTCAAAACTGTAATAATTGTCAGAGACCAAAGTTTGGTCCAAGAATAAACTAGAGAGAAACGGTCACGCAAGACTCTACCCAATGAGGCATGAAATTGACTGGGGTTTTATATTATCCACAGATGGAAAGGAAAGCTAAAGCAAAATCTTCCACGAGAGATAAACTTAGTGGGGAATAAAAAAGGAGATGCACTTTCTGCTCAGAGTTGACAACTATATTGGGAGAGATTAAAAACCAAGTCACCTGGGGATAAACACAACCAAAGTGAGTGAAGTAAACAAACATCACGAGAATGTGAAATGCACGTGCATCATGTATATGTGTATGAATGTGTGTATGTAATGTTATGCTCAATGCTAACAAAACAGACAAAAAGGGATAAGCTGGAGATGAAATAAACATCTCAACCGGATACTCGGCCAATTTAAGCAAGATAGAAGCATCACTAGGGATGAACCAAAGGCCAATGATGGAACAAAGTCCTGCTTCAAGGTTCTAATTTATCTGGGGAGAGGAAGATACTTCACTTGGGAATGGCACAAAATAATCTTTTATCATCAAAAATCCATTAAGGGATAACAATG
Organism: Lathyrus sativus; assembly: GCA_963859935.3. NCBI lineage: Eukaryota > Viridiplantae > Streptophyta > Magnoliopsida > Fabales > Fabaceae > Lathyrus > Lathyrus sativus. The sequence continues at coordinate 19,361 of CAWUDS030005146.1, read as the reverse complement.
TGAACTCCGTTTCACGGGGGAAGAAAGATCCACTAGGGAAGGACCACCCATAACTTGGGAAACTCGAATCAAATTTGGTGACACCCGACTTGAGACTTCATAGAGGATAAAATAAATATCCACTTTACTATAGAGGTTTGAACCAGAGTCGTAACTAGAGAAACCAGAGTAAAGACTTCATAAGGGATAAAATAAATATCCACTTCACTAGGAAGATGAGTCAGAGTTGTAACTAGAGAAACCAGAATAAAGAATTCATAAGGGATAAAATAAATATTTACTTCACTGGGAAAGTCGGGTCAGAGTCATAGCTGAAGATGCCAGAGCTGGGACTTCATGGGAATGAAATAAATAATCACTTCGCTGACGAAGATGGAATTCAAAGGAGAAATCATGTTACCAGACATGCCATAACCACCTAAAGTAGAGACTTACTGGGGATATGTATATTAAAAAACAACATTGCTCTGCATTTTGAAATCTACCATTGTTGGAGAAACTGTTGATGCCCTCTTCCGTGTCCATATGTCAAAGTAAAAGCATACACACACAAATTTAAAAGTAAGGGTAAAATTTTAACTTTATTTCAAAATATTCTATCAAAAATAGAAAAGACATTTTACTAGATATAAATAAAGATAAGAATTGAAAACAGATGGATGAGGTTCAAATTTCATTATTGAATGGTAGTCCACAAATGACCTGACTACATGGATCTTTAAAAAATTAGAAAATAGTAAATAATTGAAAGGTTACATCAAAAACAATGACCATTATTCCTCCTAACAATTTTAACTTCCAAAATGCTCTTGAGCTTCTAAAGACTTGGCCAAGAAATCCTTGATGATAGCATTTTCTTTTGACACTCCAGTCTGATTTGATGCAATTACTAGCCATAATCCCTAACTTTTACCTAGATTTCCTTTTCAGCTTTTCAATCTACCGGGATAATATTTTTCTATTTTGTCTATAATTTTTGCCTAGACCGCCCTTTCGGGTTTTTAGTCCACCGAGCTATTCTTTTCATTTTTTAAGAATAGTATTTCTTGACTGCATCAATATTCACATGAAGAGTGATCTCCTCTCCATCCATAGTTGCAAGAATTAATGCACCACCAGAGAAGGCTTCTTTTACAATGTATGAGCCATCATAGTTAGGAGTCTACTTGCCCCTAGAGTCAATGATTAAAGACTGGATTTTCTTGAGCACAAGGTCGCCTTCTCTGAATTCACGAGGTCGAACCTTCTTGTCAAAAGCCATTTTCACTATTTTTTGGTACAACTGATCATGGCACAAAGTCGTCATTATTTTTTATTCAATTAAGTTCAATTGGTCATATATGCTTTGACACCATTCAGCCTCAGACAACTTAGCCTCCATCAGAACCCTCATTAAGTGAATCTCAACTTCCATGGGGAGCACTGCCTCCATGTCAACATTTCTGAAAGACACAACTCTAATTCAAAACGAGAGAGTTTAGATAATACCTCTGAGTTAGAGTCTGAGTTTGATTCTGATTCTGATAGCTTTTTGTCTTCTAGTTCTCTAGAAACTTCGGCGTCAAATGTTGTTGCCACTAGCGCAACATTTTCCTGTTCTTCATCAGAGTCTTCTTTTTCAGAATCAGAGTCATCCCAAGTTTCCATGAGTCCTTTCTTGACTTTGGTGAAGTTCTTATTAGGCTTCTTGTCTTTCTTAAGCTTTGGACACTCATTCTTGTAATGACCTGGCCCATTACACTCAAAGCAGATGACTTCTTTTCTAGAACTCTACTTCTTTTGTCTGGATGATGAGTCAGCACGACTTTTGTTCCTTATAGATCTTGTAAAATTTCCTTGCCTATGTTTCCAGAGTTTATTGATCCTTATGGAGATAAGTGATAGCTCATCTTCTGAGTCTTCATCACAATCTTTTGATTCTTCCTCAGCTTGATAAGCCTTTTCCTTTTCAGGTTTGGACTTAAGAGCAATAGATTTACTCTTCTTCTGAGGTTCATCTTCCTCCAACTCTATCTCATGAATTCTTAAATAACTAACAAGCTCTTCAAGACTTATAATGTTCAGATCCTTGGATATTTTAAGAGCAGTTACCATAGGTCTCTATTTCTTAGGAAGGCTTCTGATGATCTTTTTGACATGATCAACAATTGAGTATCCTTTGTCCAGAAATTTAAGTCCCGCGACTAGCATTTGAAACCTTGAAAACATATTCTCAATTGTTTCATCATCCTCCATTATGAATACCTCATATTTCTGAATCAAGGCAAGTGCCTTTGTCTCCTTAACTTGAGAACTTCCTTCATGAGTCATTCTTAGAAAATCAAAAATGGACTTGGCGGTATCTATGATTGTTATCTTCTCATATTTAGTATAAGAGATAGCATTTAGAAGTATAGTTCTTGCCTTGTGATGATTCTTGTAATCTTTCATTTGTTAGTTGGTCATCGAACTTCTGGACACTTTCACTCCTGTATCATTAATAGGGTGAGTGTAGCCGTCAACTACAAGATCCCAAAGATCTACATCGTAACCCAGAAAGAAACTTTCAATTCTATCTTTCCAGTAGTCAAACTTTTCACCGTCAAAGACTGGTGGTTTGGCACTATAATGATCTTTCTCTTCTTAAATAGGATTAGCATTAGCTGCAGCCATGATATCTCACATAAATACTGGACTGGTATTGAACTCGGTGAAATGTTGATAATTTTTTTATCACAAACAAAACTAGAGCTCTAATGCCAATTGAAGGTGTGAGAAAACACAAGAAAGGGGGGTTTGAATTGGATTTTCAAAAATGAAAGCTTTTTGTGAAACTCAAACAAAGATCCGTTGGAGGGATGATCAGGAATATCCTTTAGATAGCTGGCGACTTGAAATCATGTCGTTACACAGGGTTGAAAATCGTACAGAAACGTTGTCCTTTGTACCACCAAATCAGTGTAGTGGAATAGAACGTGTTTGATATGTACTATGTATTATTTCCCTCGTAAAAGTTTAATTTATCTTTTACACATCAGAGGCTTCTGAATAGAGATGATTGAAGCATGAGTAGGAGAGTTAATCATTGGGTCTTCAGAGTCTTGAGTCTTCAGAGTCTTTAGAACTTGTTCACCAGAACTTTGTCTTCGGAATCTTAAGCACTTAGTTATTAGAACCCTTGGTCTTTATTAACTTAAGTCTTTAGAGTCTTCATAACGTTGTTCTGCAGAACTTTGTCTTCAAGGTTTTCAGCACTTAATCTTCAGAAACTTAAGTCTTCAGAGTCTTCAGAATTTTGTTCAACAGAAACATGTCTTCAGAGTCTTTAGCACTTAGTCTCCAAAAGATAATGACTTCATAAGCTAGACAACCTTCAGAAGTAAGACATCAGAATCACGCTCAGAACCAGAACCCAAGAGAGCATTGCACCAGCAACATATTGTCTTTTTAGAATCTTTCTAAATGTGAGTATATCAGAAGCAGACTTGTTTTTATGGCGCAGAAGCGACTTTGGTCAGATCATAGTAATGTTGTACATGGTCTCCATCAGAGTCAGAGCTTTCTCTATCAGAGTTAGAACATGTTTTTTAATTCTTTATAAAAACAAACGTTAGAGTACCAAAATTATTCTCACATAAATACTACTTTGTTATTATCAAAACTTAGAGATATCTTGCAGAATCAAATCTTATTCTAACAATCTCCCTCTTTTTCGTAATGACAAAACAATGTATTTTGATGACACAATTTTGTATGAAGATAATCAATAGGAAATGATAGAGATAAGTTATAGAAATAACTTCCCTTTATCAAGCTCCCCCTAAACTTAAGACTTTAAAAATATCTTATTAGATTTGGGATACCAGCGCCTGATTATAAAGATCTAGTTAAATCCAGAATAACATCGCTTGATTATAGTGGAAATGATTGGTTAAATCAGAGCTTGATTGCCAAGATATCAATTTGTTCCTGAAAAAACATTCTAAGAAAAATTGTGTGCAATTAAAAACTTAGAATGTCAGAGCTATGATTCAGAGACAAGGTATTTTTATCAAAATAATTTTCAATTAATATACTCCCCCTTTTTGTCATAATCACAAAGGTAAATAATGGTCAGTTCAATCATTTGGAGTATTGGGTTTGATTCAAGAGAAATTAGGTGAATTAAAATCAGTACTTCTCCCCTTTTGTTCACAATCATAAAAGAATGCAATAAGATGTAACAGAAGCAATAAAAGATAAATTCTCATTGATTAAAAACAACCCCACAGGCACAGGTACATGAGCAAGAAGCAGAACAACCACTAACAAATAACTGACAGACAAACAAGCAAAAAGATTAATCAAAGACAAAAAGAGAGAGAAGAAAGACCAACAAGGACACTCGCCCATCAACCTTCAAAAGTATTCCACCTTATCAACCCTCTCATATATTTCTTCAGCCATAACATTTTCTGGTCCAAGTATTCTGGCTAAACCAATTATTTCAGCTTTGAAGAACAACTCAGACAAAATTTTGCCATAGGGAATGAAGGACTTATGCTGATTTCTGGAGGTTTCAACACAGTACTTCAGATGATTGAAGGTAGTTTGAGGTAGGTTTACCCAGACATTGTATATCATAAACTAGATAAAGAGTCTATCATCACGAGACAAAGCATTTTTGGCCTCCTCGGGGTCTAAAGTTTGTTAGAAGAAGTTGAAACCATATTTTACCAGTGGAAAGGAGCCCTTCAGGATTGTAAGGTTCATATTTGTTGAGAGAACCATCATGAATGCTGATGATTTCTTCAACAAAGGAGTAGTTCAGATGAAAATATTTGGCAGTAACTTTAGATTGAACACAATTGATAGCTTAAGTGATGGAGGTCGGGGTTATAAAGAACGGGACACCAAAAATATAAGACCAGATAGAGTTGTTGTCATAACCAATTCTTGCTATGGCCAGAATTCCTTTACAAAGACAGGATAGATAGGGCCATGCAAGACTTCATAGTAGCCGGACCATCCTTGAATCTGCATACTGGTAGATATGAGCAACCCTGAGTGTCTGAGTCTTGGTAGGTTTGGCCTTTTCTCAGAAATCATTTCTATGACTTCTTCATTGCCAAAAAAAGTTTTGATAGGCATATTGAAGCAGAAACAAGATAGAAGGATAAAAAATTTGAAGGACTGGTGAAGAAAATGAGGAGGAGTATTATATATAGAGAGATAAGAGATGTATCATCAATAAATAACAGTTAAGTTAAGATGAATCTGAAATAAGAATTAATCATTTCCAAGAAAAATGACGTAGAACAAATGCAGGGTGAGAGACAAAGTTATCAAGGAATAGGAAAAGAGTGTAACAGTTACCAAGAGATAACAAATTAGGTATACCTTATTCAAATCTTAACATCAGTTAATAAAGATGAATAAATGTATGTTTAAAAATGGAAGGAAGGAATTTGACAAGGAATAATGATTGAGAAAGAAATGCTTAATTAAGAAAACTTGTCTTAAAAACATTTTAATGAATGCACAGTAATAAGGGAAGGCGTAAAGATTTAATCTATTCTCAAGAATTTTACCACACCCAATGTGTTAAATCATGATTACGAAAATAATAGGGAGATAGGAAATAATTACTTGAAACCTAGTCTCATAAAATCACAATGTTCGAGGTGTCTCTTCAATAATAAGATATGATTTGATTTTGGACAAATGTCACAAGAAAATCATAGTCGCCTGTTCAAAAGAACACGTTTGATGTTTCCAAAGTCAAGAATACAAAGAGGTATATGACGAGACAAGTTTTTGATTAAGACATCTTCTAACATGTAGAAATATCGTCAATCAGAAGAACATTAAATAAAAGAGAAATAATCTGCTTCACGTCAGAATCTCATCTCAAAAAGTCTGGTGACTTGACACATCAAAAATTTCATCTACTCATTCTGGACACGGTTTTATAAATAAATTTTCCAGAATGAATACGAATCTACCCTCAACAAGGGGTTTTATGAAAAATATCATCCCACTGGTGATCTGTATCCATAAATTTTAGTTGAAAAACACCCTTCTGATCATAATCACGTAAAAATTGATGTTTTATTTCAATATGTTTAGCCCTAGAATGCAAGATAGTATTTTTGGATAAATAAATAGCAGAAGTATTATCACAAAAGATAGGAATGTTACTCTCATGTATCTGAAAATCTTCTAGTTGATTCTTCATCCAGAGTATCTGAGTGATGCATAGTGACGTTGAGATATATTCGACTTCTAAAATTGAAGGTGCAATAGTTGATTGCCTTTAGTAGCCCAAGGGACGAGGTTGTTACCCAGAAATTGACAATTTCCAGAAGTACTTTTCCTTTCAAATCTGTCTCCAGCATAATCTGCATCACAATAACCAGAAAGCTTGTACTCTGATGTTTTATTATACAGCAAGCCAAGGTTATTAGATACCTTAGGAGTCTCTTAACAGCTGTTAAGTGAGTTTCCCTTGGATTTGATTGAAAACAAGCACAAAGACATACACTGAACATAATATCTGAGTGAGAAGCAGTTAGATATAGAAGAGAACCTATCAGACCATGATAGAGCTTCTGACAAACCTTTTTACTTATTTCTTCTTTCTCCATAATGCATGTAGGATGTATAGGAGTCTTTGCAAGTTTACTATCTGACATATTAAACTTCTTCAGAAGTTCTCTTGCATACTTGCTCTGATGAATGTATGTTCCTTTTTGATGTTGATCAATTTGAATTCCTAGAAAGAATCTGAATTCTCCCTTCAGACTCATTTCAATTTTTTTTTGCATTAACTTAGAAAATTCCTTGCACAAGGAAGTATTAGCAGAACCAAATATAATATCATCAACGTAAATTTGCACAACAAAAATGTCATTTTTAAAGGTTTTGCAAAAGAGTGTTGTATCCACTTTTCCTCTAGTAAAGTCATTTTCCAAAATAAAGTTACTTAACCTTTCATATCAAGCTCTAGGAGCCTGTTTCAGACCATATAACGATTTTTTTAAGTTTGAAAACAAAATCTGGGTTTTCAGAACTTTCAAAACCAGGAGGTTGGTGTACATACACTTCTTCTGAAATATACCTGTTTAAAAATGCACTTTTTACATCCATTTGATATAAAGTGATGTCATGATTAACAACAAATGAAATTAAGAGCCGAATAGATTCTAACCTGGAAATTGGTGCAAAGGTTTACGTATAGTCTATCCCTTCTTGATGACCATAACTTTGTGCTACCAGTTGTGATTTATTTCTTATTATCTCACCTTTCTCATCACGCTTGTTTCTGAATACCCATTTTATTCCAATGACGTCGACACCTTTTAGTTTCTGAACAAGATTCCAAACATCGTTTCTAGTGAATTGATTCAGATCTTCTTGGATGGCCATAATCCACTCATTCTCCATAAGAGCTACATCAACTAATGTTGGCTTTATCAGAGATACCAAACCCATAAGAGTTTCTTCAGAAGGTTTAAATGATGAACGAGTTCTGACTAGATCAGCTTTGTCTCCCAGAATCAATTCTTCAGAATGAGAAGTCTTTAGTTTATTTTTCTTCTGATGAGATAGACTATTCATTGTTTCTGGTAAGATTGTATTTGATTATGTAGTTTCTGCATCTTTGTCTCTGTCACGGTGATAATCGGATATCAAGCTATTGGATTTAACTTGAATCACAAATCATGAAGTTCACCACCGAGCTTTGATTTATCCAAAAGAAAGGGTAAAGATCAAAGAAAACCCTAAGTGTGTTATGTAACAACACAGCTAAGAGATCTAAGGTTCGGGGGTTGGTTATACCTAGGGAAGGTGTTAGAATCCTAAGTATCAGTAGTACTCTACAGGAACCTCTTATTTGTATTTGTGTCATGCTAAAGCTACTTGTTAAGGGAAAAGTGATAAGGTAAATATCTAAAGTATATACAAAGTATGTACAAAGTTTGCTCGCCAAGACATCGCATCTCGTGCCTACGTATCCTGACGGGAATGGAATCAGAGCAACCGTAGTTCCCCTAACTAGGGGTGAGGAACTCTTGACTGTGGTCAAGGTTCCAAAGGGAAAGTAAATGTCTACGGCGAGACACCTACATAGAGTGTGGCGACTCTAAACTAGGTTAGGTTAAACAGAAAAAAGGATGTTCATGGCATAACAAACTACACAGAGTACGGTGACTCTAATCCTAAGGTTAGGAAAAAGGGTAAGGATCTAAAGTTAGGCTACGTATGACATGATAGTCAAATGTGAATAATCTTTTCCTTTGGAAATAAGAGAGTAAACAAATGAGGGACGAAAAGATAAACCTCGATCCCCAACTGTTAGAGGAATAGCAATATACAGTAAAGGCTCAGGAAAATCAAACACTCCAAAGGTATGACATCAAAATTAGAATTTAAAAATTGCCAAAAACAATAAGAATTAGATCGAAGATTGTCGCTACTGCAAAAATAAGGTGTCGGAAAAACAGAAGAGTCGCCACCTTTCGTTATTTATCCCTCAAAACGGGAAAGGAAACAATTAGAAAAACCTGACGAAAAGGTATAAGACAAGGTCATCGCAACCAATGTCTAGATTCGGGAGTCGGTTACGCAAGGGGAAGGTATTAGCACCCCTCACGTCCATCGTACTCGATGGGATCCACGCTTGTTGTGTTTATCTGAAGGGTTTGTTATATCTATCTACGCTAAAAGTCTGGTCTGAAAAGAAAAGAAAATGACTCGGCAGAACACAGCAGTTCTATGCCTACTTATTCCCGTCTGGAACAAGAAATCAGAGTCAACGTAGTTCGCCTAACTACGGGTTATGGGGAAGGTTGCTCGCCGAGATATCGCATCTCGTGCCTACGTACTTTCACACAGCACGAAAGATCAGAGCAAACGTAGTTCGGGAAACTACAGACAGGTTTGTCTTTTTTATTCGAGTAGGGTTAACAAAACTCTCCTTCTGAAAAAGGTTCCTAAGAATTAAAAGTCCAAGAGGACAAAAAGAATTTGATCTTTGTTTTTTGTTTTTTAGAAGAAGAACTATTTTTTATGGATGTTGACAATTGATATCGCACTAGAGACTATGACCTGAGAGTGAATGCGTCGCATGTCACCCAAAAGGTGCCATACTAAACATCTAGACTATTGGAAAGAAAATCTCCAACAATCCTTTATCATGTGGCTTAGGGCTCATAGCGTACGACATCAATTAACCTTTATTACTGTATTTTGATTTGTTTGAAGATGAGAAGAGAAAGGACGCACTAAAGGGGACTAATCCAAACCTAAAGTTGTCATGCAAAATTGATCCTATGGTTGAGGTTAAGGGGGAACTACCTAATGTTATCATGCATGGGTAGAACCCTAATGTTTTGTCATAACTTCTCTTGAACAAGAGAAGTTAGAGTTCCTAAGGGAACATGGGAAAGGAAAGCAACAGCAAAAGACATAACTGTAAAGAAAAACTGTAAATAAAATGCATGCAATGCAACAAACAAGCAGAAGGAGCCAAGCTCAACTTCTAGAGCAAACAAGCCCAAAGGCAACACACAAAGCACAGGCAAGGGAGACAGACTCAACCTTAAGCCAGCAAGCAAAGCCAGATAATAACAGTCAAGCAGAGGGAGCCAAACTCCACCTCTAGATGCAGACAAGCAAAGGGAGCTAAACTCAACCTTTAGGATGCTTCTAGTCCTAGAATCATCTATATGAGACCTAGTCTAATGCAACACACCAAACAGTCACACAAGCAACAATAAAGCAAGCAGAAAAAACAACAGACAAACAACTCAACAACAAAGCAGATAAATAGCAAACAATCAAACAGTCAGCTCAACAGCAAAGCAGGGTAAACAACAAACAATCAAACAGTCTACAAACAACTCCAAGTTCAAGACATCCTCAAGAGAAGTCTTCATCTTCATCTTCATGCTTCAATAAGCCCCAACAAAAGGGAAGAGAATTAACATCAAGATTATTGATTGATGATGGGAAGCAGGATAGAAACCAAAGGAATCCAACCTGACACTCAACCATGCATCTGAGATAGGCATCCTCAAAGGTTCTACCTCTTGTGAAGTGCCACACATCCTTCCAAAGGAAAGATGAGGCTTTCACATAGGGACCTTGAATCATAGGATGAGAATGGAAAGCAATCAAAACAATCCATGTTTATTTAAAGAAAGAGAAAACAACTAAGCTCTTCCTAAACCCTAATTGAACAAGCTCAAAGAAAGCTTCTAAAGGGAGGTCTAAACACCAATCGAGCACCACCATCAAGCAAACAGAAGCCTATACATATCTAAAGCACCACCAAAGAAGATTAGCAAACCTATTATGAACTAAAGGCCACCATTGGGGTTCAACTAGTGCAAGTGTTATGTTGAAAGCAACTTAAAACTAGCCTAAGTACTAAATCAAATTAAAATACTAAAACTACATCTAAAAACCTATAAGATTTTATAGGGGAACCTAAGAAGGTTAAGGACCTATAGTAGAAAGGTCAGGGATCAAATCAAAGGGGAAAGTCACCTAAAAAATATTAGATCACAAGGTATCAAATGAAAACCTTAAAATGGAAGGTCTAATGATCCTAATCCAAAACAGAACCTAATGTTGTCTAAAAAATCTAAATAATTCCTAAGGGATCATGCATCTCTAATCTACCAGCTAGCAACGAATCTCGTCCAAATTCAATACTAATTGAAAGAACAAAAATCACAAAAACATGGAGAAATAAACCAAATTAAAGAAATTAATAAAATGCAACAAATCAAATTAAATTGAAAATGGCATGAAAATAAAATGTAAAAGCATCATAAAATCATAAATTAAATCTAGAACATGCTCATATTTTTATTTTATTTTTCTGGCCAGAAATGGATTTATTATGAATTTAAAATGAAACAAACAATTAAAATAAAATGAAAATGAATTAAAAAAAATAAGAAAAAAAAATGCTGAAAATAAGTCAGGAGCGTTGGATAGTTGGACTGAGTCTCCTAATCTAAGGGCTCACAGGCTGCCACCTCAAAAATGAAACGCTGCGTTTGGTTTGGTCCAAATTCAAATCTGAGAACATATCATGGCCATTGGATGCGTGGACAAAGTCTTCAAATGGAACAGATCCAAGGGCTCAGTGTCTTCGTCTTCGTTTGAAACCTCAGATGGAGGGAAACAGTCCAGGCAAACCAGACGGTGGTCCGGTGACCGCTCCACCGTCTTCTCCGGCGAACCATTAGTTGCAGGTCACCAAACCTTAACAAATCTTACATCATCCCACTCCAATTTTCACGTAGATTCCAAATATCATGTCTAAATCTCCTAATTCCTCATCGATTATGAAATTCGAACGCCAACATAAAATACTCCATAACCTCAAGTGTCACCAAAACTCAATATAAATCCATAGATCTCCTCCTTATGCTTCCTAGATCATTATGAACTATCTAGATCGTGTTGAATCCTTAAGATCAGGCCAATCCAACTCCAAACAGAAATTCAGTTGCATCTTAATTTGTCTCTAATCCTTCAATTTGTGATCCAGAATCCATCTAAACAACTTCCTAAAGCCTAACCACATGCTAACATATGCTAGATCAACATGAATCTATAGCAATTTTGAAAGTTACATACCTGTGTTGGAGCTTCAAATTGGAGCAGTTAGGGCCCGATTCTCAGCTTCAAACTGTGCAGATTCACTTTATGCTTGATACTGAAGATGAATCAATCCTTAATTTGCCTTGAATTCCTTTAGAATTGAAACCACGATTTGCACTTGGAGCTTTGAAATTCAACTTGCACTCTCTGGTTCTAGCACGAAATGAACACCAAATTGCTCTGAATCAGTCATAGAACTTATATAGAAGATGTTTGTGGGCTTTAAAGGTCCATTTGAGGCCCGAATCAGTATATCCATGTTTCACTTTTCCTTGAAAATTCCAAACATGGTGAGCACGAATTTGCATTAAAAACTTTTCCAATAAGCTTCAATTCCCTTTCTTGTTAACTGTAGAAAGTGTAGAGATCAATTGGAGAGCTTGTTTGCACCTTAAGACTATGGTTTGATGTGTTACTTATTTGTGAAGTAACAAGTTGAAATGCTATGAATATGCCTCAAAATTAATTTCCAATATTGCCAATGTACTCAAAATGGTTTTTCTGATTAAAATGAGTACTCACTTGCCTTGTTTGAGCACAAAATGAATTAATCTTGAATTTTACCTTAAATGCCTTTAAATTCTCCCTATGTCAATTTCTTACAACCCAAGTCTCTCCCTAAGCCAAATAAATTCATCATGAGTACATGGTTGACCTAAAAACATCATTTTGAACAAGTTTTATGTTGAACGAAACTTCATTTGAAGCTTGCAAGATGGAGAAAATGACCTATAATGCCAAATGACCTATAATCTTACTTTCCCAAAATACCCCTAACTTGTAAACCTCATAACTTGAGTTCTACGAATCCGATGGAAGACTTATAGTATAATTTGGAAACCTAAGATCAAGACCTACAACTTTCATGTTGGCCAAAAGTTTAGGAGAAACACCCTTCTAGGTAAAAGGTTCCAAGGAAGTTGGTTGACTTTCACTGACAAATTTCACATTCCTCTGATGACCTGTAACTTGTCTGGACCATAACTTGAGTTCTATAAACCCAATGGAGGAATTCTAGTACTCAAATTAAAGCTAAGAGCATGCTCTACAAGTTTCATGTTGGCCAAAAGTTTAGGAGAAACTTGCATATTGAGATAAGTGGTCTTGAAGTTAGGCACTAAATAGGGGATTTTACCCTGAGAACCCTAGTTTAGCAACTCCTCACACTTTGAACTTTTCTTGGATTGATCTTGAAATATCATCTCATGTATCTCAACAAAATTCTCCATGATTACAAAGACTTAGAAGTAGGCTTGAATCCTCTTCAATTGCACAATTGACTTAGGGTTACTCAGATGAAAACCCTAATTGCAACACCTTCAACTATGGCTCTTCACACTTGGCACAATGACTTGTCTAAGCTCTCTCATGACCCTCAAGGCACTACATGAGCTCTATCCACACACTCTCTCCTTGACCAAGGCTCCACAACCCACTGATGGTCTTCAATTGGTCCTCAGATTAGGAGATTAACCACATACAAACAACCAAACTTCTCAAGAACCCAACCCTCTTCCTGATGAATTTTGTGACTTTTCAAGCTTGAACAAGACCTGTAGATAGGCTCCTCTTGATATAAACCACACTTGATCCCCTGTACAAATGAACAATGCTATGCTATGCAAATTTTAGATCAATGATATGCTAATGCAATGAAACAAAAGCCAAGTAAGAAAAAGGTTAGACAAATTTTGGGGTGCAATAGCTGCCCCTATTCAAGCGGCTTGAACCTGACTGGATGAAAAGCGAACGACTTTCAGCCAATCGAGGTAGAAGATGGTCGAATACCAAAGAACCTGGAAATTTGCTAACCGAAGAAACAAACTGCACAAACTGCTTGAGGAACCACAAAAAATCCAGATAATTGAATCTGATTGTCACAGCAACAATTAATCATCTGATACAGAACCTGATTTCAAAATCAACCACATGCGTGACGCCACAGGCACTAAATCAACAATCAATCTTCCAACATACGCTACAATAAGCGGGCACTACGTAAAGCACGTCATCCATGTAGTATCCTGGATCTTCCATTTCCGAAGAAACGAGCATCGCACTAAATAAAAGCGCGGTATCCATGTACTATCTGAGATCTTCCATTTCGAAGTTACGAGCATACGCTACGTAAAGCGAGTCATCCCTGTACTATCCGGGATCTTCCATTTCCGAAGAAACGAGCATCGCACTAAATAAAAGTGCGGTGTCGGCATCCGAAGACTTGAACAAGCAACTCTGCAGGGAAAATCTGGCAACAACTCCAAAGTCTAATTATGAAGCCTTTTAATGCTGACGTAACAGCCATTCGAGGAAACTCTGTCGGGGAATTTCTGACAACAACTCAAAGTCTAATTATGAAGCCGTTTAATGCTGACGTAACAGCCACTCGAGGAAAACTCTGTCGAACTCCAAAGTCTAATTATGAAGCCGTTTAATGCTGACGTAACAGCCACTCGAGGAAAACTCTGCCGAACTCCAAAGTCTAATTATGGAGCTGTTTAATGCTGACGTAACAGCCACTCGAGGAAAACTCTGTCGAACTCCAAAGTCTAATTATGAAGTCGTTTAATGCTGATATGCTGATGTAACAGCCACTCGAGGAAAACTCTGTCGAACTCCAAATTCTAATTATGAAGCCGTTTAATGCTGATGTAACAGCCACTCGAGGAAAACTCTGTCGAACTCCAAATTCTAATTATGAAGCCGTTTAATGCTGACGTAACAGCCACTCGAGGAAAACTCTGTCGAACTCCAAAGTCTAATTATGAAGTCGTTTAATGCTGACGTAACAACCACTCGAGGAAAACTCTGTCAAACTCCAAAGTCTAATTATGAAGCCGTTTAATGTTGACGTAACAGCACCCCGTGGAAAACTCCGCTGGGGTAGAAGAGAAACTTAACCAAGAAACTCTGATGAGGGGACATATGATAGGACGAACATCATCATCACATATCTCATGCCACAAATTTGAATATCCGAAAACCATCCTGAACAAGAATTCCAATCACCTGCACGGAAGAACACCTGAAAACAAAGAGGTAACACACCTGGCTTATGTTTCAAAATGCACATGTGGGAAAATGACGTAATGCTCCATACGGAATGGAAATGCTATGCATCTGACAATGAAATGCATATATGATGCAGATATGATGATATATGCAAGATGCAAATGCAGGGTCGGGCTGCTGGAGAAAAGCTGGATACAGAACTGCTTCAGCAAAATAAATATTTGAGACAAAGCCAACTCCACTGGGGATAACCCGGTATCATAGAATTATCCCAGCAAAATAAATGCTGGAAAGGTAAACCGACTCCGTTGGGGGAAGAAACAATCCTGCTGGGGGGATAGCTTAACAAATCTGTAGTTACGAACTCTACTGAGGAGGATCAACCTATTGGAGGAAAGACAACCTGCTGGAGAACAGAAAGCGCCATCTTGCGTGGGGACGATACTTTTCAAAACCACTGGCAACCTGGTTGTACCCTGTGAGGTCTTCACTGGGGATTACATGTGCACCTAACCACTGCTGGGGATCCACATCACTGCCTGACCGCTTGCTAACTCGCATACGACTTTTCTGGGTATGAACAAGCGACTTCCATCTGCTGGGCAGGAATAAGATCACCTAGAGCCTGCTCCTACATTAAGGTACTACGGTTGGGGAAACACGATCCCTGCCTAGGATACATCTGGTTGGGGAGAATGTTTCTCCGTCCGGGGAGACACATCAATGGTCACAGCCCCACGTTCAGACTCTGCGGGGAAACACGACCAAACCCGCTGGGGAAGAAGGAGTCATCCTGCTTGGAACAATATGCCATGAAACGAACTTGCAATGGCTTGCCCCAGAATCTATAACAACCTTTGACAAACTCTGCAGCTATGGAGAGGGACAGCCTTTTCGCCTTCAGCTTTTGCCCCAGCCTGCGAGATCTTCATCATATCCTTTTAAAAGGAAACCTGAGATCTTTGTACTCTGATGGTTTGATACGGCCGGCTTCAGCATTTCGAACCTCATGGAGGTGCTTCAAATTAATCGACTTCAGGATAAGGATAGCCTCGACGCTCTCGGGGTGACCTTCCCCAATCTTGTCATGACTTTTCCCCTCATGGGTTGATATGTGGGGAGTAGTACCCTTGGCTGCGAGAGATTCATCAAATCTCGACCTGATTGCCCCGGATTACCTGATTTCTGGATGGCTGACTCCCATGCCGCAATCATTTGACATAGCTTGCCCCAGTTCGCCGGGATATTCTGGCATCCTGCATTCTGTCTTGGTCAAATCTTTCCATCATGGAGGACTATCCCGCTGTCAAGCGCTTACTCGCTAGTAAAACAAACTGTTCTGTATAACAGACATATCAAATGCAATGCACATGGCAGTTTTCAAAACCCATTCTTGTTCACTGGAAAAAATTTATGACATAAAACGTATGACTCATTCATCAATATGTCAAAATCAATACAACGTTTTAAGAAGAATCCTTTCAGGAGTCAGTTCCGATGCGATCTTTACCAAAGTATGCTTTCGAAACAAACCTATTTTAATTAGGACTTTTAAAGGTTGTAACATGGTCAGGTTCACGGTTTATGAAAGAAAAGATAAAGGCTCAAAATTATTTTTAACCCACCCGTTTTTCGTGATGTTCTCCGATCCTAAGTTCAGCTAATTCGACCTTAGCGTTCTCCTTTCAAAGGTTGAGTGACAATTTAAGAAATTACACCCTTCGAAGTGACAGTCGCTCCCTTTTCGTCTTTTGGCATCCGGAGCCATACGATTTCGTTCTTGTTTGCGGACTTTTCCTTCGCAATCCCTTTTCGCTTTTCGTTTTTTGCTTTCCCCTAACTTTTTCCTGGACTAACTCTTTAAGGTTTCTTCAATTTTGAAGTCCTGCGGGGTACCCTAATTTTTTCCTAAGTCGCTTGCTTTCAAGATTCGACTTAGCGGGCTTTTCTTTTCGATTCTTTTCTTTCTCTCTTTTTTTTGGAACAAATCGTGTGACATCGGCCCGTATGATTTGTTAAAGAGATTGTGACTGTTTCACTCATGATCGACCAGGCTTAACCATTGTGGTTTTTTTTAGGTACGACCTATATAGGTGTGATCTGTCCTCGAACGGACACTCCTTTAGTAGTTTGAACGCTTGGTCAAATTATCTGACACCTACCCTGACCCAGGTTAAGATTGGGGGTTTTTCGTTTTCAGAAAGAAACTCCTACTACTCGGCTCAAAGGGGTTAACAAGGGATTATCTTCCTTATATCTCCGGTGTTTGGGAATTGAAACAATGCATGTACATCATCAACAAATTTTTTATTCAAAAGTATACATTTGGAAGCTTGCGCTTCTTTGGATTTCGTCATCCTCCCCCAGATTCCACTTGAACAAGCGTTTGAAATAAAAGAAAACAATGGATTAGTTCAAAACATGCATATTTATTTCATTATCAATATCGATTGAAAACAACAAGCTTTACAAACGAAATTTGCAATTCTACAGGAAAGAAACTACAAATGTAAAGAAATGACATGATAAAATACAGATTGCCAGCTTCTGGGAACTGGGCTTTCACACTTATTTGCTGCTGAACCAACCATCTTCAGAGTTTACTCATCGAGGTCAGTCTGAAAGGCTTCTGAACCTTCATTCTCGGGGGACTCTTCCACAGCATGAACTGATGTACCTACCTGGCTGGATGAAGGAAGGTCGTTAATCTGAATACCCTGAGGCGTAATCGAGAACCTGTTGGCGTCCAATAGAGTCTGAACCTGGATCTTAAGCACCTTGCAGTCATTCGTTGAATGCCCCTGTGTTCCAACATGGTACTCACAGCAGGCGCTGACATCAAAACCTGGAGGATACGGCGGGATCATTGGATTAGCCTCTTTCGGCACTATCAGCCCACCTTTGACCAAATCCGGCAACAACTGACTGTATGACACCGGTAGCTGAGTAAACTGCCTTTCAGGTTTCCTTGGCCTTCGTCGGGCGTGTTGCCCCTGTTGATGGCGATATGACCGTTGACTCTAGATGGGAGAGGATGTCTGATGCGTGGACCTTAGGGGTTGTTGACTCTAAATGGTCAAGACATCTGGAGATTGAGCCTGAGATACCAAGGACTCCTTTGGCTCAGATGCACTCATCCTCAGGTTTAGCCCCAGAATTGGCAATAGCTGCGGGTACGGAGATTTAGAAGTCATAAATTGTAAGGCATCCTTTGGGTCCAATGCAGTTTTGGGGGCGAAAGCAGGAGTGTCCATCTTTTCTGTAATGCCTGGAATGAGACCCTCTATTATACTCGTGTCGCCCGACGCGAACTTAATGGCCTTTGAATCGATAAAATCTTGAACTACGTGCTTAAAAGCTTTGCAGTTCTCAATGTGGTGTTCGGGTGCCCCCTCATGGAAATCACAATGGGTGTTTGTATTATAGCCAGGTGGTGGGGTCCCAGTTAGTGGATGTAACTTCCGTAGTTCGACCAAAACGAAACTGAAGTAAGACTTGCAGCAACTGAGCGTATGTCATTGGGATCGGGTCGAAAGTTCTGTCAGCTGATTTTACCTTCTGAGTGTACCCCCTCCTAGTCACATGATTATCCCCAGAAGCAATGTGTTGAAGAGAAAAAATTCAAAGCTCTTTGTCGCCTATTAGACATCCGAGGCTTATCAACCCTTGACACAGGTTCCACAGGCCCAAGTGGATTAAGCATCTTTGTTGCGGCTTCAGGTAACTGATCATCTTCTTTCCTGAGCACATCCTTTAACACCTCCATGATCAAGCCCACCTGGGTCTTCAGCTGATTGATTTCCTCTTTGAGTGCCTCCTGCTCCAGACGCAACTCTTGCATGTTCCCCATAACCTGCCTCATCTGGCCTCGGACCTCACTCAGTTCTGCTCGTACCTGTTCTATAGCCATGTGGGGACTTCTGTAATCTTCCTGATCGGATATCCTGCAACAAACTGGTTAGCACAGGGAATAAGATGAATGGTTCTGCGGTACCTGTTATGAAAAATGATATGCAGATGCAAATGCAAACATGTAGCAAGGGATCAAGAGTACGCTATTGAGGAGACCAAGACTCTATTTCAACATAATCACAGCACTTCCCTGACAATAAAACCCTGAAGAGGACCAATAATTATGCACTGTCAAGAACAGACATATCTCTGATGATAAGAACCCTCTGATACCAATAATACTGATTCACTGCCAAGAAAACCAGGTAGTCTGAAGGTTAAGGTTTCCTGCAATAACCCAACCCCTCTCACAGGTATGGACCTAATCATAGACAAGGTATGGCATCCTATGCATTTCCCAGCGTCACAGACTTTCAAGAAACGATGATACGATATCCAAAAGGTGTGGCATCATCATCTCTTGAAGTGGCCTCGCTCAACTGAGTCACAAACGATCGGTCCCCAGAGTCGACAATCCTCCAAACCAACAACCCCTCAGGCCCAAAGGGCCGGAAAAGAAGTCAACCGTGAGAACCTCGTCTGAGTGTGGATTTCATGAGACACTAGTGCCTGCAAAGCAAGCACGCGCCCACTAATTTCCACAACTAATGCTAAGTACACTCAAGCCTGGGTCTGGCTTCTCACTCATCAGAGCCCCTTCCCCTAACAACACAATAATAATAATATCATACTGAAAAATAAAATGCGGAAAGTAAAGTGCGATAAAAAAAACCCAACAGGTAAACACACAAGCGCTA
>CAWUDS030005145.1:0-42913 GCA_963859935.3 Lathyrus sativus | reverse complement strand
AGAATAACTTCTCTATCTGCAAAACTTTCAACTTGCTTTGGCTTTTCAGAGCCAAGCTTATCATCAAATCTAACATGAATAGATTCTTCCACAATCTGTGTTTCAGTATTGAATACTCTGTAGCCTTTAGAGCGTTCAGAATAACCAAGCATGAAACACTTCTGTGCTTTGGAATCAAACTTGTTTAGATGATCTTTAGTGTTAAGCATATAACAAATACATCCAAATGGATGAAAATAAGCAATGTTGGGCTTTCTGTTTCTCCACAATTCATAGGGAGTCTTTTCCAGAAGAGGTCTTACAGACACTCTGTTCTGAATATAACATGCTGTATTTATTGCTTCTGCCCAAAAATGTTTTGCCAGATTTGTCTCGTTGATCATGGTTCTGGCCATTTCTTGCAATGTTCTATTTTTCCTCTCTACAACTCCATTTTGTTGTGGAGTTCTAGGACAGGAGAAATCATGTGCAATTCCCTTTTCAGAAAAATATTTTTCAAAATATTTGTTTTCAAATTCGCCACCATGATCACTTCTGACTTTAATAATTTTGCATTCTTTTTCAGTCTGGACTTGATTGCAGAAGTCAATGAACACAGAATGAGACTCATCCTTGTGTTTTAGAAACTTTACCCATGTCCATCTGCTGTAGTCATCTACAATGACTAACCCATACTTCTTGCCTCTGATGGATGCAGTTTTCACTGGTCCAAACAGATCAATGTGAAGTAATTCCAATGGTCTAGAGGTGGAAACAACATTTTTTGGTTTAAAATGGGATTTTGAAAATTTACCCTTTTGACATGCGCCACACAGAGCATCTGAATTGAACTTCAGATTAGGGAGTCCTCTGACCAGATTGAGTTTATTAATCTGAGATATACGTCTCATATTAATATGTCCCAATCTTCTATGCCAGACCCATTGCTCATCATTCACAGATAAAAGGCATTTTACATTTTGAACTTTAAGTTCTGAAAGGTTAATTTTGTAAATGTTGTTTTTCCTCTTTCCACTGAATAAGGTTGAGCCATTCTTTTGACAAACAGCTTTGCAACATTTTTGATTAAAGATGATATCATAACCATTGTCACTTAATTGACTTATGGACAATAGATTATGTTTCAATCCTTCTACTAACAGAACATTAGAAATAGAGGGTAGGTTACCATTACCTATCGTACCAGAGCCAATGATCTTGCCCCTCTGGTTCCCTCCAAATTTCACGTCCCCTCCAGATCTAAGTTCCAGGCTTTGGAACATAGACCTTTCGCCCGTCATATGTCGCGAGCATCCAGAGTCCAGGTACCATGATTGGTGTCTGGATTTTGCTGCTAAGGATATCTGCAACAGGTATTATTTTGCTTTTAGGTACCCAGATCTTTTTGGGTCCTTTGGGGTTAGATGTTCTGCGGTTTTGCCTAAACTTCTGTTTTTCAACATAGTGTTTATTCTGGCTAACCCTTGGCTTAAACACATAAGTACTCTTTTCAGAGCTTGTATGTTTAATATCATTCAGATGACCAAACTTGAAATGAGAATACAGAGGAGTCTTCTTGATGAAGAGTTTATCAACAGACTTTGGATTGCTTCCAGAGGAGGATTCACATCCAATGCCTCTTCTGTTGTTCCCACTAACACCATAGATCATAGAAGCCATTTTGCTTCTGTCTATGCTTTTAGTGAGAAATCTTCTAAAACTGGAGTCATATTTTTCTAAAATATTTTCACTGGACTCTGTTTCAGTATCAGATTCTTGTTGAGTTGTTTCTAAATCATTTTTGAGTTTTAAATTTATCTCTTTCTGCTCAACAAGTTCTGTTCTCAGAAGATTAATCTCAGATTCAAGATTGCTTTTCAGCTTCTTGTATTTGAGTTTAATCTTGCTGTAGCTTTCCATCATGTCAGATAAACTTTCAACAAGTTCAGCTCTGGAGAGTTCAGAAAATACCTCTTCAGAGTCAGAGTCTGATTCTGACTCAGATTCAGATGATGACGTTCCTTCATCTTGATCATCTGTGTTGGCCATCAGCGCAACATTTGCACATTCTTCCTCAGATTCAGAAGATGATTCAGATTCATCTGAGTCATCCCATGTAGCCATCAGAACCTTTTTCTTTTTGTCAAACTTCCTTTTGGGTTTTTCCTTTTGAAGTTTGGGACATTCACTCTTGTAGTGTCCAGGTTCTTTACATTCAAAACAAGTGATCTCTTTCTTGCCAGATCTTCTGTGTCCAGAAGATTCTTTCTTTTGATCAGATCTTCTGAAGTTGTTGAACTTCTTCCCTTTGTGCTTCCAGAGTTTGTTGATCCTTCTGGACAGCATAGAAAGTTCATCTTCCTCTTCAGAAGAAGATTCCTCAGAGCTTTCTTCATTAACCTGCAAGGCTTTAACAGATTTGTTAGATTTAAAAGCTAAGGATTTACCTTTATCTTTCTTCTGGGGTTCATCTTCCTCCAGCTCAATCTCATGACTTCTCAAAGAACTGATGAGTTCTTCTAATGAGATTTTGTTCAGATCCTTGGCCAGCTTCAATGCAGTCACCATAGGTCTCCATCTGGTAGGAAGACTTCTGATGATTTTCTTGACATGATCAGATGTTGAGTAGCCCTTGTCCAGAACTTTCAACCCAGCTGTTAGAATCTGAAATCTGGAAAACATAGTCTCAATGTTCTCAGATTCTTCCATTTTGAACGCTTCATACTTCTGTATCAGCGCCAGAGCCTTTGTTTCTTTCACCTGAGAATTTCCCTCATGAGTCATTTTGAGAGACTCAAACATATCATGAGCAGTTTCTCTGTTGGTAATCTTTTCATACTCTGTATGAGAGATTGCATTCAGAAGTATGGTTCTGGCTTTGTGATGATTCTTGAATTCTTTCTTCTGCTCCTCAGTCATTGATTTTCTATCAATCTTTTTGCCATCCTTAGTAGGATGTTCATACCCATCAATGACTAAGTCCCAGAGATCAGCATCATACCCCAAGAAAAAACTTTCAAGTCTATCCTTCCAATAATCAAATTTTTCTCCATCAAACATTGGAGGTTTGGTGCTGATTCTGTCTCCTTCATATTTGTTGCTTGATGTAGGAATATCACCCATATTAGCAACCAAATAAATAACAGAGTATTTTTCTCACTGGATCTTTATCTGTCACGGTTAAGCGAATGCACACTCAGAACCAGGCTCTGATACCAACTGAAGGTGAGAAAATACTTAGAAGGGGGGGGTTGAATAAGTATGACAGAAAATAATCAAAGATAAAAACACAAGTATTTTTATCCTGGTTCGTTGAACTCAACTACTCCAGTCCACCCTTTTCAAGAGTGATTTGCCTTTCTCAACAAGGACTTAATCCACTATTCAAATCAACTGATTACAAATAGCACACCTAAGAACAACTGTTCTTAGTCTTCTTAAGAGCTACTGATCTAACCTAGATCCTCTTAAGGAAAACTTTCTTTACAAATTAATGTAATACAATGAAAGAGTAAGAATTGCTTCTATGAAAGCTATAAACACAACTGTGTTATTTCTCTAAGTTTAGAACAATGTATGAACAGTGAAGAATATGAAAGCTTTTAGCGTGAGAGAGTTCTTGTCAATATTGTTGTAATTTTTGGCACTTGAAGAATGAGCTATGATGTCCTTTATATAGCCACTTGAATATTGGAGAGAATATTTTACCGTTAGAGAAAATATTTCCAATATCAAAATAGTACTGTCCTTTGTACTATTACAGCAGAGAGACGGCGCACAAAATGTGGGTGTAGCAATTGTCTGCTGAGCTGTGAACTATATCAGGAATGTACCAGAGGAATAATCTTCTTTGCAGAGAATTTTGTCTATCCCAATTAAGGAAAGATTTGCTGGCATATTCCAACGGATATATTAAAATATTCTTCTTCAAATAATTCAGATCAACAATCAATATCAGAGTCTTCAGTCTTCAGAACCTTCTGGAAACTTCAGAGCCTAATATGTTCTTCAGATGTTGATGAATCAGAGTCTGGTGCAGCTGTGTGCTTGAGGCGTAACATGCTCTTAGATCAGAGTCTTCACTCAGATCAGAGTCTTCTCTCATTCAGAGTCTCTTCACTCAGAGTCTTCTCTTATTCAGATTCTTGATAATACATGCAGCGTGTTGTATCTTCAGAATCTTGATAACTAAGCTCTTATACTTCAGATTCTTCTAATCTTCAGATGCTCTTGAGCCATTCAGAATTCATTGTTCACATCAAATTTGCTCTTAAGATTAAAATCTTTTGTGCCTGTAGAAAACAGTTTAGAACAAAATTTAGAGAGTATAATTCTTGTATACAAATTATCATTAATGTTATCATCAAAACATAGAGATATTACTGAGACACAATCTGTGCTCTTACAGTTATTTTTCCCGACTCGGATGTTGAAAGGGAATTGTTTATGACGAGGAAACAAGTGAAAGAATCAGTGCAAGATGGGGCTAAGGTATTTATGCTTATGGCAACTTTGAGGACTGGTGAGAGTGAAGGGATTGATGGTTTGCCCCATTGTTAGAGATTTTCCGGAAGTATTCCCTGATGAGATAAAGGATTTACCGCCGGAGCGAGAAGTGGAGTTTTCGATAGATTTGATTCCTGGAACTAGTCCGATATCGATGGCTCCATATCGTATGTCGGCCTCGGAGTTAAAAGAGTTGAAGAGTCAACTTGAGGATTTGCTTGAAAAGAGGTTTATTCGTCCGAGCGTGTCACCGTGGGGTGCCCCGGTGTTGTTGGTTAAGAAGAAAGAGGGTTCTATGAGGCTCTGTGTGGATTACAGACAGTTGAACAAGGTGACTATTAAGAATAAGTATCCACTTCCAAGGATTGATGATCTGATGGATCAGTTGATTGGTGCAAGTGTGTTCAGCAAGATTGATTTGAGATCTGGGTATCATCAGATCCGTGTGAAAGCTGAGGATATTCAGAAGACGGCCTTTCGGACGAGGTATGGACACTATGAGTATTCCGTGATGCCATTTGGTGTGACTAATGCACCAGGTGTTATTTATGGAGTACATGAATAGGATTTTTCATCCTTATTTGGATAAGTTTGTGGTGGTGTTTATCGACGACATCTTGGTTTATTCGAAGAGCGAGGGAGAGCATGCCGAGCATCTGAGGATTGTGTTATCTATGCTGAGAGAGAAGCAGTTGTTCGCGAAGCTTTCTAAGTGTGAATTTTGGTTGAAGGAAGTTAGTTTCCTTGGTCATGTGATCTCGAGTAATGGTGTTGCGGTTGATCCGTCGAAAGTTGAAGCGGTGTCGCAATGGGAGACTCCGAAGTCAGTTTTTGAGATCAGAAGTTTTCTTGGTTTAGCCGGTTATTATCGGAAGTTTATTGAAGGATTCGCTAAGTTATCGTTGCCGTTGACGCAGTTGACTAGGAAAGGTCAAGCCTTTGTTTGGGACGCCAAGTGTGAAACGAGTTTTCAAGAACTTAAGCGAAGGTTGACGACAGCCCCTGTTTTGATTCTGCCAAATCCGGAAGAACCATTCGTTGTGTATTGTGATGCTTCTTTGATGGGTTTAGGAGGTGTGTTGATGCATAATAACCAAGTCGTGGCTTATGCTTCGAGGCAACTCAAAGTGCATGAGAAGAATTATCCGACGCATGACTTAGAGTTGGTCGCCGTTGTGTTCGTGTTGAAACTTTGGAGGCATTATTTATTTGGCGCAAGATTTGAAGTGTTTAGTGATCACAAGAGTTTGAGATATCTTTTTGATCAAAAGGAATTGAATGCAAGACAAAGAAGATGGCTTGAACTTTTGAAGGATTATGATTTTGGCTTGAACTACCATCCGGGTAAAGCGAATGTAGTAGCGGATGCATTGAGTCGAAAATCATTGCATATGTCGGCATTGATGGTGAAAGAATTAGAATTGGTCGAGCAATTTCGAGATTTGAGTTTGGTATGTGAGAGAACTTCTTTTGGATTTAAGTTGGGTATGTTAAAGCTTACGAGTGGTATTTTGGACGAAATTCGAGAAGGACAGAAATCGGATTTGAGCTTAGTTGATCGGTTGACTTTAATCAACCAAGGCCAAGGTGGTGATTTTCGGATTGATGAGAATGGGATTATGAGATGTCGGGATCGAGTTTGTGTTCCAAATGTTGTTGAGCTGAAAAAGAGTATCCTTGAGGAAGGACATCGTAGCGGATTGAGTATTCATCCGGGTGCTACTAAGATGTATCAGGATTTGAGGAAAGTATTTTGGTGGCCTAGTATGAAGAAGGATATTGCGGAATTTGTGTATTCTTGTTTGACTTGCCAGAAGTCAAAGATTGAGCATCAGAAGCCATCGGGTTTGATGAAGCCGTTGTTTATTCCTGAGTGGAAATGGGATAGTATCTCCATGGATTTTGTATCGGGTTTGCCGAGGACGCCGAGTAATTTTGAGGCTATTTGGGTTATCGTGGACAGGTTGACTAAATCTGCTCACTTTATTCCTATGCGTATGGATTACCCTTTGGAGAAGTTGGCTAAGTTGTATATTGAGAGGATTGTGTGTCTGCATGGTATTCCGTTAAGTATTGTTTCGGATAGAGATCCGCGGTTTACTTCGAGATTTTGGGAGAGCCTGCAGAGTGCTTTGGGTACTAAGTTGCGTCTGAGTTCAGCGTATCATCCTCAGACTGATGGTCAGACGGAGAGGACGATTCAGTCGCTTGAAGATCTTTTGAGAGCTTGTGTATTGGAAAAAGGAGGAGCTTGGGATAGCTACTTGCCTTTGATTGAGTTTACCTACAACAACAGTTTCCATTCGAGTATTGGTATGGCACCATTTGAGGCGTTGTATGGTAGGCGGTGTAGGACACCATTGTGTTGGTTCGAGTCCGGAGAGAGTTCGGTTGTTGGACCCGAGTTAGTTCAACAGACCACTGATAAGATCAAGATGATTCAAGAGAAGATGAGAATTGCTCAGAGTCGTCAGAAGAGTTATTATGACAAGAGAAGGAAGGCACTTGAATTTCAAGAGGGAGATCATGTGTTTCTTCGAGTCACTCCGATGACGGGTGTTGGTAGGGCACTGAAGTCGCGCAAGTTGTCGCCGCGTTTCATTGGTCCTTATCAGATTTTGCAAAGGATAGGAGAAGTGGCCTATCGTGTGGCTTTACCACCGTCGCTTGCTAATCTTCATGACGTATTCCATGTATCTCAGTTGAGGAAATACATTGCGGATCCGTCTCATGTAGTCCAAGTAGATGATGTGCAGGTGAGAGATAACCTGACTGTTGAGACATCACCTATGCGGATTGAGGATCGGAAATTGAAGCAGCTTCGAGGTAAAGAGATTGCTTTAGTGAAGGTCGCTTGGGGAGGACCGGCTGGTGGAGATGTTACTTGGGAGCTTGAGAGTCGGATGAAGGAGTCTTATCCAGAACTGTTTGAATCAGGTAACATTTTCGAGGACGAAAATTCCTAAGTGGGGGAGGGTTGTAACAGCCCAAATTTCATTAAATAATTAATTATAGTAATTAATTGATTTAGTGGGATTTTTATTAATGTTGGAATTAATTTTTATTAATTGGAATTAATAGATAATTGAGAAGGAAATTGGAAGGAAGGAAAATAAAGGAATATATAAGAGAGAAAGAAAAGAAAGGAAAGATAAAAAAAAAACATTTGGAAAGAAAAAGGAAAGAAGAAGAAAGGAGAGAAGAGAAGAAGAAGAAAAGTGGAAATCATCAAGAACCAACATCAAAGCTCCGATTAATCGAGGTAAGGGTGAGAAATGTTTCTATTTGATCATTGTATGATGTTATGTATGTTGGGTTAGGGTTTTGGTAGAGTTTCCATCACTTTCCATTTAGGGCAAAATGTTGGATAATCGGTAGATTGAGGATTTAATCGGTTGAAAATGAGTAATAATGCCGTAGAATAGTCGGGTAACATGTATTGATGCTGTTTATACTGATTTGGATGTGTAAGAGAAGGTTGATGATGGATTGGTGAAGGAGAAGACAGAATAGGGTTCTGTTCTGCGCAGGTTCGCTGGCTCTCGCCAGGCGAGCGAAGGCGAAGCTTCGCCAGGCGAAGCCTAGCGAATGTTGGCGAATAATTATATTTAAGTCCCAGTGGACTTCGCTGGTGGGTTCGCCAGGCGAAGTTGGATAGCGAAGGTTCGCCCAGCGAAGGTGCTGGCGAATGGTGGCGAATGAAGTCAGTAGCTACTGACTTGGGCTCGCTGGGAAGTCTCGCCAGGCGAAGCCTAGCGAGTGTTCGCTGAGAGAGTTCGCCAGGCGAAGGCCAGGCGAAGGTTCGCTGCGAGGGTTCGCCAGGCGAATGAAGGCGAATGTGGCAGTATATTTTCTTTGCTGTGTTATCCAAATGGTGATTGTTTGGTTGATTCGCATATGTTTATACTTCTATGTTATGAATGAGTATGTGAACTATTACGATAACATGTGCTGTGGGTAGCCTTCGGGCGTGAATCCTAGAGTTGTGGATGTTTGATTGTTGTGTACAATTATGTAATGAGTATGCATGAGAACATTTTGAATATGTGTGCATAACTTATAATTGTATGATTGGTATTGTAATGAGAATACCTTGATTGTTGTGATAATTAGAGACACATGGGAATACAATGAGAAATGTATGTGTATCGTCTAATGAATTGCGAGTGCATATATGTATGCGATTGTGGTGTGAATGCATGGGAACATATGTGATATGTGTGCATTGTTGTTGAATATGATGATGTGTGAAATGAATACATTGATAAATGTTTGATATATGTTGTATGTACAATCATTGTGTAATTCTTGAAGTGATGAATTATGTAAATGCATGAGATTAAGATGTCGGTCTTAAGTGCATTTGTTGTGGTTGATTGTACATGCATCATTTAGTCAAGAGGCAATGTCTGTTAGTTTCGTGGAAACTAGTGGCTTGTCCCAAACCTAGAAGTGTGGGTTTGAAGGCTTAGAGGACGGGCCTTTGTGGTTATCGGTCTAGAAGTGTGGACCCGGTTTAATGTAAAAACCGAAAAAAGATAACGGGTTATCGGTCTAGAAGTGTGGACCCGGTTTAATGTAAAAAACCGAAAAAAGATAACGAGAGTCGGTACCCGCATTGCATGAGTTGCATTGAGTTGTTGAGTCACATTGATATATGACATATGCATGAAGTGATGCTTATGTGTGGATGATGAGATTGTGGAAATTGTAAGTGTATACATAATGTGGGAAGGCTTGTGGATATTCATGTTTGTATATATACATGTGTGGTAATATATATGACTAAGAGAATGAAGTGTGGTGAGAAATGTGAATATGTGTTATATGATTACCTATATATATATATAATCTTATGCTTTGATTATTATGGTTATATTTCTCACCCTTCTGCTGTTTTATAATGCTCTATGAGGCATTGCAGATTAGGATGCTGGAGTCCTTTTGTGAAGAATAGTCTTCATTCTTTTGAGTCTACTGCTCTGATATGTAACACCGGGTAGTTAGACTAGTATAGTCATTCTTTTGGGATACATTGCGGTGTATCAGCTGATGTGGTTTTGTAATCTAACTGATATGATATATATTAAATTGGATAGCTTATGTGTACGTGAATTAATATTTGGAACTGATTAAATGATTTTATCTTCCGCTTAAATTGAAAATGTTACATATTTTATGGAGCAAATTGTGAAAGTGTTTTATTGGTGAAATTGTGGCATTCTTCTTTTATACCTGATTTTAAAACCTTTTTACTCTGATAACTTGTATGTGCTTAATTGTTTTATATGCAATTATTTGGGGTATAGAAGGGGGTGTTACAGGATCCATGCTTGTTGTTCTAATCAAAGGTTATGTTATCTAAAGCCTACTTCTAAACAGAAACGTAACAAAAAAAGAAAAAAGAGACTCAATAGGACATCACTATCCTATGCCTACGTATTTCCTCGTGCAATGGGAAAGTCAAAGTCAACGTAGTTTGGAAGACTACGAGTGAAGGGGGAAGATTGCTCGCCAAGACATCGACGTGTTGTACCTACGTATCCTCGTCTGGTATGAGAAATCAAAGCATCCATAATTAATCTCACGAGTCAATAAGTGTTTTGTATAAGCGATGTTAAGTTCTCATTCCAGCAGTTAGGGTCGATGTCTGTTTGTAGTAGAACGAAAAAATAACGCACTCTTTCTGAAAAGGGTTTGACAAATGATCCTGAGGGATGAAAATGATTTGAAATTGTTTCTAAGTTTTAGAGAAGTGAATTGTCTTTATTTGGAATATGCATCTCACTAAAGTCTATGACATGGGATCGAATACATCGCGCTAACGATCCAAACGTCTCGCGCGCAAAGTACCCTTATATGAGGTTAGAAATTTATCCACTCATCTTTTCCCATGTGCTTAAGGCTCGTGGATCACAATGCACATCATATTTATTAAGTTTTTTGATTTTGTTTTAAGAGAGAAGTGAAAGAGACGCACAGAAGGTCTAAGGGGGAAAATCGACCCTAATGTTGTCATGCAAAATGGACGTAAGGTCGGGATGCGAAAGGAAATGTTATCCTAATGTTATCATGCAAAAGTGAACCTATGATTAAGGTTTAAATGGACTAACCTAATGTTATCATGCATGAATTAACTCCTAATGTCTATCCTACTCCAAGCTTAATCAAAAATTAAGTTGAACTAGGAGGCCTTAAGGGAGCATGCAAGAACAAAACGAAACAAGGAAACCAAACAAAAGCAACAGTTGCGACATTGTTCCAACTTCAGAACAACAATAAAAACCCAGCAAATAAGCATTATAGCTTTTAACAGCTCGTGTTTCAACATATACGAGGTGTAAAAAGTGACAGGCAGAATGTGTTCACAAATAACAACATGTTAAAGTCTAGAACAACATGTGTGAAAATTTAGGCAACATGCAAACATGTACACTAAAGCAACACATCAAGCAAGTAATAATCATAAACAAGCATGCATAAAAAGCTAAACCAAGCATCAAGGTTGCAAAAAAACGAGATTAAGCAACAATCCTCACATGACCAAGTCATCCAAGAACAACACATGATTATGCATTCACAATTAAACAAAGGCATATGACATGGTAAGGATCAATTATGAACAAATATCAAGCAAGGCTAATTGATAAACATGCATTAACAATTAAGCACAAGTAAACTCAACAAGAAATGCACCATTAAACATTCAACGAGAACATCATACATTCAACACCAATGAGTCATCCGAACAATCATGCACTTGTTGAATCAGAAACAAACAATGAGCATGTAACACAAATCCAGCAAAATAGTCATCAAGAGTCAAGAATCAACATCATGCAAATGAATATGCAACATGATCAACATACCAAGAATGCAACACAATGATCATAAACGTTCATCAACGGAAAGCCAAAAGTTACATGTTGAAGAAACTCAAGCATGCTATCAAGAACAATGTAATATGTCAAAACAGTCCATGTAAATGCATCATATCAATCTATGAAGCTTACAGCTGAAAAGGAACTCAAACAAGCTTGAAAATGCATGAAAAAGGCATATTGTCTCAGTGGTAATCGATTACCAATGTGTGGGTAATCGATTACCCACTTAAAAATGTAAAAAATCACATGGAAAAGGCAGGGTAATCAATCACCCTGATTGTGGTAATCGATTACCACTGAGACAGTGTCAGATTTTCAACTTCCAAAAAGCACTTTCAGTAGAAAATGACTTATCCGATCATCCAAATGAACAAGCAATCAATTATGCCCGAAAATCATGTCAAATCACAATAATCAAACATCAATTGCTTCAATCAAACAACAAGATCAAGTATCAAAGCAAGCAATAGGTCAAAGATTGTTGCACCCCAAAATTTGCTCAATCTTTTCTTTACCTGGCTTGTGTTTCATTGCATTCATTTAAACATTAGCATATGCATTACATTGACATGTATGCAGGAATCAAGAGGTTTGATCATCTATTGAAATCCAATAAGGGTTTGAGAGCTTTGAAGAATGTTATTGAAGTGTACAAGGGTTGATATCCTCCTCAGATGAGTAAGAAGATCCTCAGAGATAGGGTTGAATGCAAGATTGTGGGCCTCCTAACTTGAAAGTTGTGGGAGCTTTTCAAATGATTCTGAAGCCATTGAGATGAGATTGAAGCCTTAAGAGAGATCATAAGATGCCTTGAAAGTTATCATGGAGCTTTGACAAGTTCCTATGCAAGATTAAGAAGCCTCAACCATGATTGGTGCAGCTAGGGTTTGACCTGGTCAACCTCAAGTCAACAGTTGAATTGAAAGGAGATTGAGATCAAATTTCAAGGCCATGGGATCATAGATTGATGTTTTGAGATGCCTATAGGATGATTTCAAGGCCAACTCATCATGAATCAAGAGTGTGAGAAGTTTCATGCTAGGGTTTCTAAAGCTTGATAGTGTAAAATCCTCTGGTTTGACCCCTAACTTCAAGACCACATAAGTCAAGATGCAAGTCTCATATGAATTTGGCCTCCTCGTGATTGTTGTAAGGCATGTTCATAGCTTTAATTTGAGTACTAGAAGTCCTTGATAGGGTTTATAGAACTCAAGTTACAAGCCAGACAAGTTACAGGTCCTCAGATGAATCTGAAATTTGCCTGTGAAAATCATCTGACTTCCAAGCTACTTTAACCCTAGAAGGAAGCTTCATCTGACTTCTTGGAAAACATGAAAGATGTTCCTTATCTTCTTAGCTTTCCAAAAAGTCCTAGAAGTCCTTGAAAGAATTTTTAGAACTCAAGCTATGGCTTTGACAAGTCAAGGGTATTTTGGGAAGTTATGATTATAGGTCCTTTTTGGTTATGGCTCATTTTCACCAATTTAGACATCTCACATGAAGTTTTGTTCAACTTGAAAGTTGCTCAAAATGGGGTTTTACCTTCAACCATGTATCAAGGAGGCATTGAAATGGCTCAAGGAGAGACTTGGTTCAAGAAACTTTGAAAAAGAAAGAATTAAAAGGCATAAATGACCAAAAATTCAAATTAATGGATAAGTGACCAAAACATGGCAAGTAAGTACTCATTTTGAGTGGGAAAAACATTTTAAACACTTTGGCATTTTTACATTTTGGATTTGAGGCCTAATTCCATGACTTCCAATGTTGTTACTTCATAAACAAGTTACATATCCAAATCATGAACCAAGGCAATTCAACACTCCTTGTTGGTTCAGAAGCATTCACAAGGGATTTTGCAACTGATTAGAAGCTTCTAGTGCAAGCTATGATAAGAAAATGGTGACTGTCACATTTCAATTTGGAGGGAAAATCATAAAATTGGATCTTCAGGTTTGTGCTAAGTTTGGACCTCAAAAGCCCATCAACATCTTCTATTTAAGTCATTCATGGATTTCATATTCGATTTTTAGAGCTCATTTCATGGTGGAGGCAGAGATTGAAGTTGGTTTTGCAATCTTCCAAGTCAAAACCGGTTTTGGAGTTCAAGAACAATTCAAGCCAAATTGAGTGTGCTAGAAGCTTCCTCTTGCATTCTTGATCGTATCTGGAGAGTTTTGAAGGCTGAATCGAGTTCTTGGTACCTCTGTTGAAGGATCTACACCAGCTGCTGTGGAGTGCATGATGGAGCTTGGGCTTGAAGATTTCTCTTCCTTTTGTTAGTTTTGTTTAGGTTATAAGTTTAGGGTTTTAAGGAGAGCCTTAGAATAGATTTTCTTCTTTCATTAAACATGGAAAGTATTGATTGCTTCCATTCCTCCCTATGATACAAGGTCCCCTTGTGAAGGCCACATCCCTCCTTTGGTAGGATGTATGGCTCTTCACAAGTTGGTAGAACCTTTGAGGGTCTCTTTCTTTGATAGGTGGTTGAGTGACTAGGTGGTAACCTTTGGTTTTCACCTTGCTTCTCCCTATCTTGCCTTGATCTTAAAGATGAATCTTTCTCCCTTGCTTGAGGATAGAGTTCCTTGCTTGAAGATTGATTGGAGGTGTTTGAGGATGGATTTCTTTGCTAGAAGATTGCCATATGAGCTGAAGCTTGAAGGTAAAGAAGAACAAGTTGATACTTGTGTTTGATGAAGAAAAAGCTTGAGGAAGCAAGTTGATACTTGCAATTGAAGATGAAGCCTGAAGGTGAAGTCTACCTTGGAGCTTGCTTGTTGCTTTGTTGTATTGTGTGAATTGATTGGTGTGATGCATTTATATTAGGTCATATAGATGATTCTCAGCCTAGGAGCATCCTAAGGTGAGCTTGCTCCCTTGCTTGTATTGCATTAGAAGTAGAGCTGAGGCTCCTTCTGCTTGATTGTTATTATGTGGCTTTGCTTGCGGGTATTCGGTTGAGCTGAGCTCCCTTGCCTATGTGTGGTTTGTGGCCTTTGTTCCTTGTTTGCTTAGGAGTTGAGCTTGGCTCCTTCTGCTTGGTTGTTGCATCATGTGCATCTTTTTGTTTTAGCTTGATAGCTTTACTGTTTGATAATTCTTTTTGCTGTTGGTTGATACCTTCTTTGCATGTGCCCTTAGGATTTCCAGTCTCCTTGATAGGATGACTGTGATAGACCCTAGGATCGAATCCAGGCATGATAACATTAGGGTAGATCCCTTTTCAAACTTCAATCATAGGATGAATCCCTGCATGACAACATTAGGATGCTTGATAGTTTCCCCTGTAGAAGTCCATCTCTTTCTCATCTTCAAACAACAGAAAAACGCGTAATAAAGGCAGATTCGAATCGTACGCTACGAGCCTTAAGCTATCTGGGAAATGGTTGCTGGAGGGTTTCCTTCCAACGATCAGGATGTTTAGTATGGCACCCTTTGGGTGACATGCGACGCATTTACTCCTAGGTCATAGTCTTTAGTGCGATACGAATTACAAACATCCATAAAAGACATTTCTCGCTTAAAAGACACAAAAACTGACGTTCAAACCTCTTTTTGCCCCGTGGGCCCATAATTCAAAGGAAAACCTTTTTTGAAGAAAGGAGTGTTGTTAAGCCTTGATTCTATCGCAAACAGGCATTGTCCCTAACTGTTGGAATCGTTGTTTAACTTTACTCGGGTAAAAACAATAGAACAAACCTGTGTTCCGTTTTAGCCCGAACTACGTTCGCTCTAATTTCTCTGATGAGAATACGTAGGCACAAGACGCGATGTCTTGGCGATCAACCTTCCCCCGTAACCCGTAGTTAGCCGAACTACGTTGACTCTGATTTCTTGTTCTCTGATGAGAATACGTAGGCACAAAGCGCGATGTTTTGCCGAGTCATTTCTTTTCTTTTTAGACCGACTTTTAGTATAAATAGTTTAAACAACCCTTCAAGACAAACAATCAAGCGTGGATCCCTCGAGTACGACGGACGTGAGGGGTGCTAATACCTTCCCCTTGCGTAACCGACTCCCGAATCCAGGACATGGTTGCGACGACCTGTCTTACCCTCTTCGCTAGGTTTCCCCCGTTCGTTTCCTTTCCCTTCGTGTGGGATAAATAACGACAGGTGGCGACTCTTCTGTCATTGCCGGCACCTATTTTCGCAGTAGCGACAGCTGGCGACTCTGCTGGGGACTCTGCTGGGGACTCCTAACGCATGATTGCTTAGTTCTTTTGGGTTTGTATGGTCTTTATTTTCCCGCATTATATTATTGCTGTTGTGATGTGGGTAGGGGGTTAGTTTGACAGATAAGCCAGACCCAGGCTTGAGGGATACATAGCATTAGAGTGGAAACTAGTGGGCGCGTGCATGCTTTGCATGTACTAGTGCCCCGCGAAATCCGCACTCAGGCGAGGTTCTCATGGATGATTTCTTTTCCAGCCCTTTGGGCTTGAGGGGACGTCAGACTTGAGATTTGTCGACCCTGGGAATCGATCATTTGTGACTCAGCTAAGTGAGGTCGCTTCAAGAGATGATGATGCCACGCCTTCTGGGTATCGTATCGTTGTTTCTTGAAAGTATGTGACGCTGAGGAACGCATAGGATGCCATACCTTTGTCCGTGGATTAGGTTCATACCCGTGAGCGGGACTGGGGTTTTTCTTTGCAGGAAACTTTGACCTTCAAACGACCTGGTTTTCTTGACAGTGAATCAGTATTGTTGGTATCAAGGGGTCCTTATCAGAGATTTATTCTTGACAGAGCAGGGTTATGGTTCCTTATCAGATATTGGTTTGTTCTTGACAGAGCAGGGTTATAGTTCCTTATCAGGGTTTGGTTTGGTCTCGACAGAGCAGAATATTGGTTCCTTATTATCAGAGATATGTTGTGTTCTTGATAGAGCAGAGTGTTGGTCTTCTCCAATCAACAGATCCTTGATCTCCTGCTACATTCTTGCATGATTGCATTTTGCATTACCATTTTGCATATCATTAACGTGTGTCTGTGTTGCAGGTGCATATCTTCCCCCGAGATTCTAGTGATCTAGTTGCTCGCCGTCACCATGGAAGCTTTGAGAAAGACCGTTGCTTACAAGCTGCCCACTCCAGATGTTAGTATTCTGTCTGATCTGATCCGTTTGGCTAAAAAGGAAGTTAGGAATGATTTCAGGAAAGAGTATGGGAAGCTGCTTGATCTTGTTTGCAAGCCTTCAACAGATGATTTGAATTGTTTGTACGCCTTACTGCAGTTTTACGACCCACAGCTCTGATGCTTCACGTTCACTGACTTTATCCTTACACCCACCTTGGAGGAGTATTCAACTTTGTTGGAGGTGCCTATCCGTGATCGGATGCCATTTCACCATATGGACGCTAAGCCTGATCTGGCTAAGCTTTCTGCTGCTCTACATCGTGATGTCTTAGAGTTGAGGGGAGGTTTAACCAAATGGAATGAGGTACCGGGTTTCTCTTTGCAATTATTGGATGCGAAGGCTCAACAGTGCGCTAAGGACGGATGTTGGATCGTATTCAACGCAATTCTCGCCCTCTG
This sequence comes from Lathyrus sativus, assembly GCA_963859935.3. Lineage (NCBI taxonomy): Eukaryota > Viridiplantae > Streptophyta > Magnoliopsida > Fabales > Fabaceae > Lathyrus > Lathyrus sativus. The sequence continues at coordinate 26,002 of CAWUDS030005145.1, read as the reverse complement.
CATCTACGGCATCATTCTGTTCCCAAATATGAAGGACTTCATTGATTTGGATGCATTTCACATCTTTGCTTTGGGTAATCCAATACCCACATTGCTCGGTGATGTGTACCATTCAGTGCATTACAAGAATGAGAATAGGAGAGGAAAAAACGTATTGTGTTGTGTTCCACTACTGTACCAATGGTTTGATAGCCATCTGCCCCAGGGGGATTCTTTTGTCGCCTCAGCAAGTACTATGAGTTGGTCAGAACGTCTGATGGGTTTGATAGCAGAGAGTATTACTTGGTTTAGCAGAGACAGACTGGGTACAAATATCATATACAGTTGCGGTGGGTTTCCCAATGTACCTCTTATCGAAAGAAAGGGTTGCATCAATTACAACCCAGACCTACTGGTCCGACAGTTCGGGTGCGCTTTGCTGGATGTTCCTAGAAAGGAGGAGGTGCAGTAATCTCTGTACCTCACGGGGTCGTTGAGCAGTGATCTTCTAGCTAAGCTTGAGCACGCTTGGAATAACGTCAACAGAAAAGGCAAGACTGCTTTGGGAAAGAGTAATAGTCGTGCTTATAACCCTTATAGACTCTGGATGCAGGAGAGGGTGAAGATGATTCTATTGTCGTTTCCTCCAGTTACACTTCCTGATGTCCCTGAGGTTGAAGAGCCAACAGTGATTGATATCCAGAAGTACAATCAGGTACTGAAGGAAAAGGAATATCTGCAAAAGGTGAATGAAGCTTTGGAAGCAGAGATTGCGCAACTTCGTCACGAGAAGAATGAAGCGGTATATTCTTTCAAGCAGCAGGCCGGATCATTGAAACACCTGAAGGCCACTCTAATCGAGCTGGTTGAAGCCAAAGAGCGTCTTGAGCTAGATCTAGATGCTGCGAGCAGCGTGTTAACCACCAAGAAGCAAGACTTGGATAGGGCGTATCTGAAGATGTCCAAATTCGAGAAACTGTGGAATAATACCATGGCTAGCCGCAAGGAGCAAGAAGAAAAGCTGCAGCTGCAGATAGAGAAGTTGAAGACTCAACTCGAAACTAAAGACCAGAAGATTGTGGCTGAAGCTTCACTCTGTCAGAACGTTCAGCGCAAATTAGTTGAGACTAAGGCAAACCTGAAGGATTGCCAACTTAGAGCTGACTCCAAAAGATGCAAGTTGGATGCTTGTTTTGGAGAAGGGACTTGTGAAGAGTTTGTTGAAGATCTTCAGGAAACTATCAGGAAAAGGGAGCGACTGATCAGAGGACTGCTCAACGAGCCCGACCATCCCAGCACCCGAGAGTTACTAGAAGATTTCCGTGCCCGTAGTCGCACTTGATATCTACTGTTTTCTCTTGTATTTTTATGCATTGATATGCTAACCACCACCAGGCTTGTTGGTCGGGGTTACGCCTTGGGCTTCAGTTGTATTTGACTCCTATTGTACGCTGCCTTTGTGGCTTTCCAGATATATACATGAGGTTTTCTTTCCATGATTGGATGTCAGACTTTATTTGTCTTGGAAACTAGAATCGAAGGGGGATTTCCCCAAGGCATAGACACACATTGCATTTGCATAAGCACTTTGCATGAGCACGCACCTTAGGCATATTTATCTAACCCTTTGTGTTTTTAGGTTTATTTCAAGATTGATCGTAGACCGCCTCACCGGTATCCCACAAGAGCTAATCAAATCCGAGCGATGGAACAAGTTCAGACTGACGTCCAAGAGATGAAAGAGAGGATGGACCACTTCATGGACCTTATGCAATTGGTCATCAACGGTCAGGATCAGCTCAGAACGCTAGTGCAGCCCTTGGTTGCATGTATTGACGACAATGGTGTTCTTCATGGAGGAGGAGCCGCCAACATTCCTAGGGTTGAAACCCCTATAGCTGACAACTACGGACCACAGGTGACCATTCCCAACATGACTGGAGTGGGGAACACTGGAGCAAGTACTGGCCCAACTGGGGCAGGTAATGGCACCACTAGAGTTGCTATGGGTAATATGGGAGCTAGTGGTAACAATGCTGCTGTCAACATTGGTAATACGGGACTTGAAGTTGCAGGGATTGTCGTTGGACATGGCAACCGACACTCGAACATGGATCGTCAAGATGATGTTTTCTCGATGAGGGGAGTAGAAGGTGAACTGACTACTGAAGCGCAACTGAGGTTCAAGGCTCTTGAAGATAAGATGAAAGGCTTTGAGAACCTGAATTTGATGGGCCTAGATATGAGCAAGCTGGGATTGATATCCGACCTCAAGGTGCCACAAAAGTTCAAAGCACCTGATTTTGACAAATACAAGGGCACCACTTGCCCTCGTGTTCATTTGAAGTCCTTTTACAGGAAGATGTCAGCTCACTCTGAAGATGAGAAGATGATGATGCACTTTTTCCAGGATAGCCTTTCAGGTCCGTCACTTGAATGGTATATGGGTTTGGAACCCACCAGTATTCGCAGTTGGAAAGAACTTGTTGAGGCATTCGTTAAGCACTATCAGTACAATAGTGACTTAGCACCCAACTGTGTCCAACTTCAGAGTCTATCTCAGAGAAACAACGAGGGATTCGAGGAATACGCCCAACGCTGGAGAGAATTGGCTGCCCGAGTTCAACCGCCGATGGTTGAACGTGAGTTAGTGGACTTGTTTGTGGCAACACTACTGATTACGACTTTCTATGTCTAATACAACTTAACTGCAAGTGCACAGTCTATCACGTAGTAATAAAAGATATCGATCCCACAGGGACTCGTAATCAAACTAGTGTTCTCGGGAGTTACTATGTTTAGCTAGGTAGATAATGCTTAAGGGAATAAGATTGTCACTAAAGGGAACTAAAAAATGTTATTTAAATTATAATTACGTGAATCGATATACAGTAATTATGTTCTTCGAGGATTTGACAAGTTACCGGTGTATGAAATATTTTTCAGAGTTTGTTTAAGCAGAAAATAGTGATCTGAAGACTCTCATCTCACGATGGTTATTGACGCTAATCATAATTCTAAGGGCCAAACGTACGCTTTCGTGTCCCATTCGGGGTTAAAACTATTTTTTGGAAATCTCTAAGTTCTAATTCATTTTAAAGTGCTTTCGCTGTTACTAAAACAAGTGACTAGTGTTTACTATCTAGTCTTGCCGCAACTTTCGCTTGTTGGTTCGTACCTTAATTAATTTCCCACTTTCGTGGCAAAACTACTTTTAAATAAGTTCTCGCTTTCGCGACGAAGTTTATTCAGTAAATAAATTTAAACACTCAGACCATAAACAACTTTTGAAAAAGAAAGTTTTCAACCGGTTATTATCAAATCCCTTCCGAATTATTATTACATATCGATTACTTTGATTTAGCTAGACATGGATTTGGGAAAGGTAAAACATAAATAAAAACAGTAATTAATAACGTGCATCATAATGAAAACTGAAATTACGATTAAAATTTAGAACCTGTAAATATTCCAATTGGCCTTTGGGCAGATCCTCCACAAATGTTGGCAGGATTCTGGTCTTGGTGCCAATTGATCGTACAAGGGAAATGGAAATTACAAAATATCAAAGAAATGCAGAAAAAGAAAAGAGAAACAAATAAGAATAGAAAAACTGGAAAGGTTGCTCTGAAGATAAATTGGAAGCACTTCTTTGTCTGAATGCGGCTCCCTTTCTCAGCTCCCCTCCTTCCCTTTTTATAGAAATAGAATTCTAACGGTTATAACTTGAAGAAGGTGGACTTTGAGGCAGAAATATCAGGGAGTAGTGGTCCACTTTTGGGACTTGGAACTGCATCTTGCACGTGCATTTGAAGTGGGGCGTTTTTGCCTGCATGACGGTCGTCACGGTGTGTGACGGTCGTCACCCGTGTGACGGTTGTCATGGAGCTGTGACGGTCGTCACAGCAGCAAAATATGCATTCTGCGTTTTTCATGTTGTTTTCATTCGGTTTTCGTCCATATTCCATCTGTGATTGCTTCTTTTCTTCATATTGCCTTGTTTAGACATGATCATCAAATACCTGCAAAATATCAGACAAATAACACGGAAAGAACCCGAAATCGGATCGAAAACAGTTAAACATCAATTGAATTATGCATCAATATATATATATATACGATTTCGTGTTATCAAACTCCCCTAAGCTTGAATCTTTGCTTGTCCTCAAGTAAAACAGGAAAAAGTCGGCAAGCACGAGGCAGCTTCTTCGTTCGCACAGTTGGGAAAAACCGGGATTCTTAGTAAGAACAAAACGAGTACGGTGACGACACTAGACTATAAGTCTTCGGAGGTCTCCTTCTTATGCAAATTGGTCCCAGTCGTGCTACTGTAGCTTGGTGTCAAGGTTCTCGCGGCAAGTTCACCCTGTTTGTTCTAGCGCAATCACATTAAGCCCGTTGTCCATACACTTTCATGGCAAGTCGACCTGTTAGTGAATATGATCTCATTTCTGTTTTGATCTTTTTCATTGATCATAAGCTTATACCATTGCTTTTTTCCAATGAGTTTTCGTACCGTTGGGCTAAATGCTCGGGTGAGGAGCACCTAACTTAGAGGGAAACGCGTCTTTATATTTTTGGCTATATGGCTTTCTTTTCATGATTTTTCATCTTTTTGGAGATCATACACTTATTTGCATCGGTCGCTCGCTTAGAAGTGTTTTAGGATGGTGCTGACTGCTAGTATAAACTACTTGGGGCTGAGTTTGCGTAGACACTTGAACTTTGGTACACGTAGGTAGTGAAACCGACTCGCATAAACCGGAGATCTAAGGTGTCAGGACGGTACTGGTTTTGTTAGAATTTTCGTCTCCTCGGAGTTTCAAAACTTGGTTTGAACTTGGACGCATTCTCGTGATGCTTTTGCTTTTGAGGAACGAACAAAAAAATTTTGTTTACGTCGAATAACGTGGGGATGTTTGCGTAACGGAAAAAGAATATATAAACGAGCTTTTATTTGCTAAAACGTGAAAATGTTTGAATAGAAATTACGAAAATAAAAGTACACAGGAATGGGAAATAAACGCTCCGCTCCCACACTATCTCAATCAGTGTCCCCACTGATTTGAAAGAATGCGAGAGGGAGATACAACGGAAATGAAAGTACAAAGAAACTGAAAATATAGTAAACAAATAAGGAAAATGATAACTAATCACGGCCTATGCCTCGGTCACGTCCTCGCTCGCGTCCTCTGGCTCTGACTTGGTCGACTCGGTCCTCAAAACTCATTGCTCAGGTGTGGTAGACATAGTCGCGGAGTCCTTCGAACTGCAAGGTCAAATTCGCCAAGTTCTCAGTAATGGTTTCTTGGCCGGTTTGGAGTTGTTGCATTTGGGTCCGATGCCAAGCTTCAAACTGCTCTGCTCGCTGATTCTGCTGCTGCATCATAGCGAGTATCTGGGCCTGCTGGTCGAGAGAGCGGCGGAGGTCTGCTTCGGAGTAGTCGGGCTCTGGACGATGGCGGCGGCGGCGGTAGGATGTACCTTCGGAAGGAAGTGGTTGCAATGCCTCCGGTTGCTCTAGTCTGTCCAACTCAGCTTGGATTTCGTCATCAGAACCTTGGGTGTGGTCCTGAGTTGGAGCAGCGGCAGCAGGAGGGGCAGTGAGGTCAAATAGCCAGTTGGTACGATCCTCTGGGTGCATCCGGGTGCGTGATGGAAGGATGATGCTTCAGACAGTTTTGCCACGCACTACCGGGTGGTACTTGCCATCGGCTCTAGAACGGATGAGGTGAGAGGCTCTGCAGTGGTCGGTGTCGAGGAACACCGAGGGAATGGCATGGAGGTGCTGGAGGCGGTCACCGAGGTTCAGCCCAAGTGCAATGGCAGTGACAATCCCGCCAAAGTAAAATGGCTTAGAGCCACGGTTACAGTTGGCCTGAATGTGGGCCAGGAGGAATGGAGCGGCGTTGATGGGCTCGTTGTTGAAGACACAGTGGAGAAAGAATAGCTCTTTCGAGTTCACCTTATGGTTGCTATCCCGGGAGAAGATGGTGTTGCTCAATGCTCGGTGGAAATACCGGATGGTCGGGTTGTGGATATGCGTTGCGTGCAGAGAATCCCAACCATCGGCATTGATGCCGATTAACTGGTACCAGAGCGCGAAGGCTTCGTGCTGAAACTGGTCGGTGAGGCGGCGGTGAGCATTGTCGCCTCGAGGGAATTGTAAGATGGCGGCAATCTGGTTCTGGTTCACTTGATAGTTCGTGCCGAACATCCGGAAGCATGCGGCACCGGAGTGTTGGCTGAGGTCGCCGCTGGAAGTGACATAGGTGAACGAACTTAGGAAGTCGAGGGTGAGTTGTTCGTACGTCGGCAGTGGATTGGTGCAGAGGTTCCAGATGCCGGCTCTTTGAAGCATCCAAGTGACACCGTCAAGGAGTCCGAGCTCCATGAGCGATGGGATATGTGGATAGTGGGTCGGCTGTAGCGATCGTTGGTGGAAGGCGATATAGTTGGCTCGCTGTCTCTCTCCTGAGTCACCGTCGCTGAACACAATGTTGCTGAGGTCTGGGGTTTCGTTGTTTCTCGCCATTGTTGGAGGATACGGAGGAAATGTGGATTGAGGTGGTTCTATGGAGTGGAAAAATGTGACAGAAGTGTAGTAGGAAGTTGAGATGGGAGTTGGAATATATGGTGCAAGGTGGGGAAAACAAAAATTGGGAGTGGGGTGTGAGTTCTTGATGATTGGAAGTTGAAACGAGATGAGTGGGAGAAAAAACGCAACCCCTGTTATATCAGATAACAATTTTGGGCTCGTGACGGTCGTCACGTATCTGTGACGGTCGTCACCCGCGTGACGGTCGTCAGGCTCCTATGACGGTCGTCACACCAGCAAAATCTGCAGAATGCAGAATTTTGCTTTGAGGGTGTTCTTGCAATGATTTTTAGGCCTATAAATGATATGGCAATGTATTATATCGGCCAATAAACAAAGAATAATGTAAAAACAGAATAAATGAATAAAGACTATAATTGAAATAACAAGTAATTAGAATGACTGTAATGTAATACATAGGGAAATTAACAATGCAAAAATTAAAAGAATTGAAAACGGACGGAAAACAGAAAACTAAACTAAACTAAACTAAAACTAATATCTAGTCTTTTCGTGCCTTCAATTCATCGAACTTCCGTGCGTAGTAGTCGAGCTGGTCACAGACTAAGTCCATGAAGACGACGAGTTCGCTGTGTATGCTTGTGATGTCGTCTTTTACAGTAGTCAGAGCTGCGTCAACATTGTCCAATCGGTGCAGAACAGTATCCATTTTGTTCGTGGTCTCCTCAGGAATGGGCTCAGGATAGGTGTTGTAATACGGAGGAGTCGTAGGGTCTACTTCAGCTTCTGATACAGCATCCTCATAGTACATATAGTCGTGTGCTTCAGAGATGTGATCACTGTCGTACATGTAGTTCTGTGGTGTTGATTGAGGTGAAGGAGGTCCCATAGGCTCATCCAATTCATAAAGCCAGTTGTCCTTGTTGTGGATACTTGTCATCTGATGATTTGGCAATGTGAATAGCTGGACAGGTTTGTCATTGATGAGGTACTCGTAAGGTCCAGGTCCCATAGTTCTTAAAATGTGCCTGTTAAAGCAGAACTGGATATTCATGGGTCGGATGGTGCCAAAACTAGTGCTTGCATTTAAGTGGAATCGAAGGCCAAGCTCGTGGGCAATCATTGTCACGAGGCCTCCTATTAGAATAGGTGATTGTGGGTCCTGAGTGAGGCGTCGGAAATATCTCATCATGAAAGGTACTGCATTCACTATACGTCCCTGAGAAGCACAGAACATGATAAATAACTCTTCTTTAGATACTGTAGTAATATTTTCTTCTTTCCCGAAAAGGGTGTGAGCTAGTATCTTATGAAAGTATCTGAAAGCTGGGTTATGAATCTCATCATTATACATTCTGTCTAGTTCAGGGTGATAGTCGCCTGTGATTCTACCCCAGAATTGATTGAGTTCAAAATCAAGATCATCATCTTCTGCACTGATGAACACATGCGGTCCACTAGGAAATCCTAGGAGGTTAGCTAATGACATCCGGCTATGGGTTTGGTCCATCCCAAACATCCTAAAGGTGATCAGCTCTGTGTTGGATCCAAAACCATAGTTGGGTAGGTACTTGAAGGAACTAAGGAATTCGTAGGTGAGGTCCTTATAGGTAGCAAAACGGGTTTTCAAAGCAGTGTTCTCCCAACCTAGTTGATTGAACAGGTATTGGATGCTATCAGTGATTCCTAGTTTCTCCATGGTAGACTTATCATAATACATCGTTAAGGCTATTTCTCTTTTAGTTAATGCTTCAAATCTTGCCTTTTGAGCTAATCCTAGAAAATGAACCTTTGTGAAGTCGTACGCGGCCATACTCGCAGGTAAGTCGGAGAAAAACAGGAGGAAGGTTTGAAGACTTTTAAAATCCTGAAAAGTTTAAAACAGAAATTTGAAGTCAGGATTTTTAAAAACTAAAGGCGGTAAAAACAAAAGATAAAAGAGAAAGATGAAATAAAATATGAAAATAAAAGAAAGTAAAATAGTAGTAATTTTAAGTTTAGAATTTTTGTTAAAGTTTCAAAGTAGAAAAAATAAAAATGAGAATGAAATACAGTAACAAGGAAAATGTGGGAAAAATTGGGTTGCCTCCCAGTAAGCGTTTGTTGCACCCCAAAATTTGACCAACATTTATTTAACCATCAAGAGTTGTGTGAGGCTATGGAGTTAGCCAAGAGAGCTATTCAAATGTTCAAAGGTTGATACCTTTGTCTGAAAACTCAAGAGATCCTCAGAGGAATTGGTTGAAACCAAGGTTGTGTGTCTCATAACTTGAGAGTTGTGGGAGCTCCTCAGATGATTCTGAGACTATGAGGATAGACTTGAAGCTTTGAGAAAGCCTATGAGATGTCTTGAAAGCCATAATGAAGCCTATAGAGGTCATTGAACAAGAATTCAGAAGATTCAACCATGAGTGGTGGAATTAGGGTTTGACTGGGTCAACCCTAGGTCAACTGATGATTTGGAGAGGGTTGAGACCTAATCCAAGGGCCATGTGATCATGGAATGATGTATTGAGATAATATAAGGATTATTCCTAGACCAACTCATCATGATTGAGGAGTTTGAGAAGTTTCAAGCTAGGGTTTCTAAGGATTGACAGTGTAAAAATCCCTAGTTTGATCCCTATCTTTAAGGCAGTTTTAGCTTAATATGTGATTGTCATCTCATCTTCCCCATAAAATGAATGTTGTAGAGATTGTTCTTATCTTTAATTTGAGTGGTAGAAGTCCTTGATAGGATTTGTGGAGCTCAAGTTATGGTTTTGACAAATTACAGGTCATCTGAGGTATGTGAATCTAGGTCCTTGAAAGTCACCCAACTTGCAGACAACTTTTGCCCTAGTAGGATGATTCCTATCGATTCTTGGTCAACATGAATGTTGAAGAGCATATTCTTATCTTTCTAGAGAGTACTATAAGTCCTTGATAGGATTTGTAGAACTCAACTTATGGCTTTGACAAGCCAAGGGCATTTTGGTCATTTGGAAGTTATAGGTCATTTCAAGCATAAGGCCATATCTCCTACTTCCAAGCTTCAAATGGAAAAATCTTCAACATCAAACTTGCTTAGAATGATGTTTTAAGGCTATTAGGGTGGTCATGAGATGTTGAAAAGGCTCATATCAAAAAGTGATAAAAATGGCCTAAAAATGAGGCATAAGTTAATTCAAGTGAAGTTGAAAATCATAAATCCCAAGTTATAAATCCAAACCATGTCATATGATAGGTCATTTTGACTCCAAATGACATTCTAAGAATAATGGTTCAGCCACAATTTTGATTTGAGGCTTGCATCATAGGGTTGCTTTGTAATTTGATTACTTGCACATGAAGGTACCATACCAAAACAAAGAAAAACTCAATAAACAAGGAAGATATGCATTGTATCTCATCTTAGATCTCATGTAAGGAGAAATTCAAGTTAGTTACCCAAGTTACAAGGCATTTGGCATGAGATACCATGTGGTGAGAAATGAAAGTTCAAAATACCATTGCATGAAAACTTCAAATTCTCATGGGAAGATCCTAGATGGTTCTAGATTGTTCTAAACCATTCTATATATTGAATATGACTTGCATTGAAGCAAGGTTGGTGTTAATTGTTGTAGAGAAGAGTGAGAGATATCAAAATTCCTCCATTGCAAATTACATTGAAGCTCTTGATTCTTCTTCATTTCAATCGATTTTTCTCCACAAATCTTCTCCATAAACATTTCTGAGTGTGTTCATGCTGATTTGAAGATCCATCCATGAAGAATTGAAGGTGTTCCATTGGAAATTGCAAGGAAGCCATTGTCATTGGATCTTGAAGTACAAGCTTGCTACACCAAATCTTCTGCAAACAGAAGAAGATTCATCATCCAAGGAGTGTTCTTGAGGAGTTACAAGGCTTGAATTGAAGAGTTTCATCACCTACCATTCCAAGAAGCCAGGTATGCAAAACCATTTCTACACCCTAATCTAGGCATGGCTAGGGTAAATTATTAGTGTAGATCCATTAGAGACAATTAGGTGGTCATTTTTGATGAGTTTGAGATCAATTGGAGGAGTTTCAACTATGGACACGAATTCTTGATGGAGTAAGAACTAGTGGTATATTGAATTTCAATGCAAGATTATTATCTGGTTTTGATGAGTGTAAGGTGAGGATCATTTTTATGTAAAGAATTCTGAGTTTGGTTGAAGTTGAAGTTTGATGATATGTTGAGGTTCATGAGGTTACACCATTCAGTTTGGGTGATGGAGATTGATTTAATGGAAACCAATGCCATGGTTGTGTTAAGCGTGGAAAATGGATCGAGATAGGGCTTTATTTCGTGAAATTTGGTGAAGAAATGAGGTAGTACGAAGAGGTGGAAATCTGGTGCATGGAAGTTATGTCTCATGGTTTTTCTGAAAACCCTAGGGCGAGAGGTTGAAGAAGACCTCATAACCGTCAGATCACGCATGGCTTGTTGACTGGAAAAGGGATCTAACGGTCCAGATTTGAAAACGAAATGAGAGGGAAGCAGTAATGTTGAAACGCGGCGTTTCATTTAACGCCAGTCTGGGCTTAGTGCATTGGACTGCTTTCCGCACCCCCCATATAAGGCCCAATTGTTTATAACTGTATTTTCCTTCTATTCGCACCGAACCTTTTTTATTTCTTTTATGTTTTTCATTTGTTTTCTGAATTCACACTGGGCCCAAGCGCTTTTCTTTCCACACCCCTATGTTGAGCCCAGATGGAATATTGAACTGGATTTTATTTCTGTTTGCACCCTGTCGCTACTGCGAAAATCGGCGCCGGCTGAACAGAAGAGTCGCCACCGTGCGTTATTTATCCCACGGGAGGGAAAGGAAACGCTCAGAGTAAACCTCGCACAACACGGGAAAGGTATGGTCATCGCAACCAAAACCTGGATTCGGGAGTCGGTTACGCAAGGGGAAGGTATTAGCACCCCTCACGTCCGTCGTACTCGACGGGATCCACGCTTGTTTTCGGGTATGGATTGTTATTCTATCTAAACTATAGGTCAAGGGTGAAAAAGAAAATAAAATGAAAGAAATAATAAAAAAATGACTCGGCAAAGTATCGCACTTTATGCCTACGTATTCCCGTCTGGAACGAGAAATCAGAGTCAACGTAGTTCGCCTACCTACGGGAAAGGAGGGGAAGGTTGCTCGCTAGGATATCACATCCTATGCCTACGTACTTTCATACAGCATGAAAGATCAGAGCAAACGTAGTTCGGGCCACGTATGACACAAGTCTGTCCTTGATTGATTTTTTATTCCTTCTGAAAAAGGTTTTTGATTAACAGTCCAAGAGGACAAAAATGACGTCTTGATGAGTTCACATTCTTTTACGGAAGAAGTGTCTTTTATTGGGTTTGAAATCTTTATGTGTTTTTCTGTTTGTTTTGAGAAAGAAAGAGACAGAACTCTAACCTACGGTTGCGAAGGGAAACAAACTAACCTAATGTTATCATGCATGGGTTAAGACCTAGTGTCTATCATGCTCCTCTCTTGCACAGAGAGAAACAGAGATCCTACGGGACAGGCAGAAACAGAAACAATATCAGATATATACAGTAAAACAGTACAATGCATGGATGCAACAATACAAGCGAGGCAAGGGAGTCCCACTCAACCTCGGACCTAGAAAACAATAGGCAAAAGTGAACAGGATTCACTTTCAACCCAACAGGGTAAACAGCAAACAATACAGTTCAGAAAACCAATCAATACATCAGAAATGCAATACAACAGCAGAAGAAACAGCATCAGCAGCTCTGAATCAACAACTGGCTTCAAGCAATCTCCAATCATTCACAGGCTTCAACAAGCATCAGTCTCCATTTTCATGGCCCTCAGGCAAGGGCTTTGATCATCATTCTTCCATCTGCAATGGCTTTTCTTCAAGTTCAAACCTCCAGGATGAGGAATCAGTCACAAGAGTGAATTGAGTGGTAAGCAATCAGTTGACTACCAAAGGTGGTGAACAGACTGCTTCTAGCACAAGAGACATTTTCTCTCAAGAGTTCTATCTCATAGACACTATCACCAAGCCTTCCAAAGGAAGGGGGTGAGTGTCTTAGAGAGACTCTGAATCACAGAGAAGAATGGATGCAGACAAGGCAATCCATGTTTGAGAAACAATCTTTCTAATCTAGAGCTCTGCCTAGCTCCTAAACTCTAGTCTCCTCAGCATCTGCCATCAAGAAACTCCTCCTCAACTCTGACAGTTGATCTTCAATCTTTGAATCTCCAATAGCTTCATCTTCACAAATCTTCAGCTTCCCCAGGGCCCCAGACAAACCCAATACCCAAACAAACAAGCAACAATCCCCAGAGGGCACACCACACCAGACAAACAGATATACAGACAGTATTAATAGCAGTAGGGGAATCCTAACTTTTCTCTAAGGGATCTAATAACTACCCATAGCCCCTATAGTCCCATAACTAACCTAATTAAACCCTAAGTCCTGAGGGAAATGAAATCAAACTTCTTAAGTTGTCACCTAAAACCCTAGTTTTGTTCATGATGTTCAAACCTATTTTAATCACCTAAAATTAATTCCTAAAAATGGGAACCAAAATGTTTCTACAAGTTGAATATCTCATCTAAACAATCTAAAAAGAATGACCAAAAAATATTAAAGCATGTAAGAGAACAAAAATTATTAAAATGATGCATGAAATGAATTATTTAATGTGACATTTATTTAGAAAATATGGAAGAAATATGAAATAAAAATAAAAATGAAATTTTATTTTTCTATAATATTCTAGACATCCTAAAGAAAATATGGTAAAAAGAATGGATTAAAATGCATTTTTTATGAATTAGTTATGAATTTATGAAATTGGTAAAAATTAAAATGGAATTAAGAAAATAAAATTGAATTAAAATAAGAGAGAGGGGTATGAATATCAATTCGCCCCAGTTCAAATCAGGATGGGCCACACAGTGGGGGGTGCGCTTAGCGCTTTTACCAAGGCCCAGAATTACTCAGAATTAGAGACAATAAAAACATACGCTGGGGGGTGAGAATAGAATGGAAATCACGTTGGAAATTGGAATTGGGCTCACATGGGGGGTGGGATTAACACATTTCAACTCAGGCCCGCCCGTTTCAATTAATGAAACGGCGCGTTTTGGCCTCAACTCAAATTCCCTCCAATAATCAGATTAAATGCTGGCCCTAGGATCTTCTTCTAAGTCAAAGGTCTACCATGAGATGAACGGACACGATTGCGTCTTCTTCCTTGGTTCTGAGAATTAGGGTTTGGATGCCATGAAAGCTCATGCACGAGCAACCTTCCACCTAACTGTTCTCACTCTACAGGCAACCAATCTCCACGATGTGAACATGAAAATCATGCTAAATCTCTCCCTCTACAATCCTGTAGCATCAGTTTGAATTGAAACTCGCCCCAACCACAAACCCGATCGAAGCAAAATCTGATCACCATAGATATGCACTGAGATGCATCATCTCACTTCTCCCTCAAACTTAACCTAAACTAGTCTATGCATAATGGAGATCAACCTGCGCTATCTAGCTAAGATTCTAATGGCTTAACCTAAGAGATTCAAGCCCTAACAGTTTGTTGCACCTGTTAACAACCATCACTAATCCTCTCCAAATTCATTCTACTTGTTCTCCTAACCACCTACATTGCATCTAAACTAATAAAATCAAGCCTAACTAACTGAATCAAGCAAATCGAATGCAAACATACCTGGTGCAAAAGCTTGAAAACAGCTATGGAAGAGTGAGGATCTGAGGCTTCCAAGGCTTGAATCTTGATCCACAAACTCAGTAATCAATTCTGTATGCAATGTTTTGGTGATTCCTTGCTTGAATTATGCTGTCCAATGGAAACTTCAACTTTGATGTTCTTGAAAAATGTACTCGAAAATGGATGATAATCACCAAAACTTTGCTTCAATTCTGATCTAGGATGATGATGGAGCAAGATTGAATTGATGTGGATGATGATTTTGTGAAGAATTTGAGAGAATTGCAATGAAACTTCAATGAAAAAGAATGAGAAAGCTTGTGAAATTCTTGGTGAAAATGAAGCCAACCCTTGCCAAATTCTCATTTCATGAATATATAGACCCCAATGGTACATTCTAGATCCATCTTGCACATTCCCTTGTTTTCCAACTTTGATCCATTTTGGTTATGTTTCTTCAATTACAAGTAACCAAAGATAACTTCTTTTTTTCCTTCTAAACTCAAAAAAGTGTTTGAACCATTGTTCTTAGAATTGTTTTTCCATTCAAAATCATATATTGGAAGTCTCCATTTGGACTTAGAAATCTCCCAAACCATTTTCCAACTTGAAATTATTCACTTTATAAGCCTTTTTAGTTCATATTTTGACCAATTTTGTAACATCATGCTATGAGCTTCTCCAATAACTTGTGACCTTCTTTCTAGACTTAAAATCCCATTTGGAGCAAGTTTGATGTTGTAAGTTTTTCCATTTGAGGCCTCCTTGTATGAGTTTTGGGTATAGGTTAAAATGACCTGTAATTCACAAATGCCCAAAATACCCTTTGCTTGCCAAGACCATAAGTTGAGTTCTCCACATCATATGAAGGCATGCCATACCATTCTAGAAAGCTAAGACAATGAGGAACAATTCTTGTGTTGACCAAGAATTCATTTGAAATCTCCTTGAGGGGCAAAACTAGCTTGGAAGTCAAGTCACTTTCACAGACAAAAATTCAGACACCCCAGATGACCTGTAACTTGTAAGGACCATAACTTGAGTTCTATAAATCTCCTTGAGGTCTTCCATCACTCAAATTAAAGGTCTTGAGATCCTCTACAAGTTTCATGTTGGCCAAGAAGCCATTTGAAGCTAGCATTTTGACTTATCTTGCTTGGAAATTTGACCTAAACTAGGGGATTTTACAGAGAAACCCTAATTTAGTAACTCCTCTTCTCCTTGATTTCTCTTGAATTCTCCTAGCCATTTCTCCATATCCTTCTTCATATGTCAAATGTTGATCCCCACATCTCTCCAATAGCCTTGAATGCTCTTTAAAGTCAGTCAATTGACCTAGGGTTGACCTAGGGTTGACCCAGATGAAACCCTAGTTGACTGTCTTCAACTATAGCTCTTGTGCTCATATCAACAACTTGTTTTCTTCTCCAAATGACTTTATAAGTCTCTCAAGATGTCTAGATACTCTCCATGCTTTCATTTCACAGCTCATAACCCTCTTGTTGATCCTCAGATGCCCTCAGCTAGGAGATGGACTCAAGGCTTGATCTGCTGAACTCTTTGCTTTCAAATTCTTTCCTGATGACTTGAGTAGGATGGAATTAGGATAATAACCTCTTGAGAGGCCTCTAGAGATGAGAATAATGATTGGTCCCCTGTTGAATGACTGGCTATGCTTATGCTATGCAGATGGTTAGTCTATGTACATGACTCTATATGCAAATGCTAGTGATAATGAAACATAAATCCAAGGAGTAAGGTTGGGCAAATTTTAGGGTGCAACAGCTGCCCCTATTCAAGCGACTTGGACCCGATTGGATGAAGAGCCCGGAGCCTTCAGACATTCGCGGTACGAGACGGTTGAATACTAGTGAAACCAGAAATTTGCCAACCGCAGAAATAAACTGCGCTCCTGCTTGAGGAATGACATTCGTCAGCTGAATCTGACTGTTAGAGTAACCCACTGATCTCGCGCGACCGTGTTGGGGATTGTCTTCATCGTTCTGAAGAGGATTCTGTCATAACAGATTGCTTGCTTGTCCACGTTAGGACTCTGTCTGTTGTCAACACGAAGAAATCTCAACTAAAACTTGTCCACGTTAGGACTCCACTTACTGTCAACCCAGAAAAATCTCGGCAACTCCGCTGGGGATAATTCGTCTGCATTTCCGTAAGTTGAATCGCCCACGTTAGGAAAAACTCTTCCACGTTAGGAGTAACACCTGTCCACGTTAGGAATCAAAACTCTGTATCTGTCCCCGTCAGGACTAACCCTTTCATCTTTCCACGTTAGGAAAAACTCTTCTTTCCGCGTTAGGAAAACTATATCAATCTGTCCACGTAAGGACTCCAATACCACTTGACGTGTCTGCGTCAGGACTCCGATCTTTCCACGTAAGGAATCCAACCTTTGTTTCTGAACCTGTCCACGTCAGGACTCAACTTTTCTCGAATCTGTCCACGTAAGGACTAACTTCTTTCTTCCACGTTAGGAATATCTTCGTCTTTCTCGATTTGTCCGCGTCAGGACTCATTCTTCCACGTAAGGAAACCATCTTTTTCCACGTAAGGAATCATCTTAATCTGTCCACGTAAGGACTCTCTTCTTTCCACGTTAGGAATACTGCCATTTCCACGTAAGGAAACTATCTTCGGATACGTCCGCGTATGGACTCCATCTTTTCCGCGTTAGGAATCTCCGTCTTTCCACGTTAGGAATCACTTCTGTTGATAGGTCCGCGTAAGGACTACATCTTTCCTCGTTAGGAATAATAATCTCTTTGATCTGTCCGCGTTAGGACACTGATCTCGTCTTGATTTATCCACGTAAGGACTCAGGCGTCTTCGACTCACTGAGGAAATAAGACTTGTCCACGTAAGGACTCACGCGTCTTCGACTTGCTGGGGAAATATCCGCGTTAGGACTTACATTTTGCCAACAACACGAAGAAGGATAAATTTGTCCGCGTCAGGACTCTTGTATCTTGTCATCACAAAGAACTACAAACTTGTCCACGTCAGGACGCACATTTCACCATTACGAATAAAGATATCTTACCAATCCGGCAAAACAAACCTGTCCACGTTAGGACGCCCACTTCTGAAGAAATCCCGTCATTCTAGGAGTAAATGGTCCACGTCAGGACTTAATTCTTCAATGATCCTTACCCATAAACTGCTCAGCACTGACGTGACAGCGACTTCGAGATGAACTCTACTGGGGATGTCTGAAAACCAACTATCGGACGCCTGCTCTGATAACCGGCGGTGGTCTCTGAAATTCTGATTCATGCGACTCGTTGATGACAAACGAACTTTGCTTGGGAATAAGGAGATTCTTATCCTGGCCACTCTGGCTGGGGAAAATAAGATACATTTGCATAAATGACTCTGCTGGCGACAAAGAGAGTTTTATCACGATAACTCTGTGGGGAATACCGCCGAAACTGACATTGTCATTGAATATCTCCTGCCGAGATCTTGACTGTTTAGTAATTTATTTGAGCAAGAGCTCTCTCCACCTGAACCACTAGAGTACAGAAACTGCTTCAGCAAAATAAATGCTGGAAGGGTAACGCCGACTCGCCGGGGATAGCCTGATGCTACAAAATTATTCCGGCAAAATAAATGCTGGTAGGATGAAGTCGACCCTGCTGGGAAGTTGGGAACTCAAACCACACGTCTTGCTGAAGTAACCCCTGCTGGGGACAATAACTCTGCTGAGGAATAGCAGATGCGCACGGCACGATCGGACTTTCTGCTGGAACGTGAACCGATATCACCAGTATCTCTGACAAAATAAATGACAGGAACCGCCATCAACTCTGCTTTGGAGAGTCTTGACCTTCGAATTCCACTGGAAGGAAAGAACATTTGCTGAAAAGAGAACTCCGCTGGGGATGGCTGGATTCTCTTGGGGAAAATTAACTGACTCCACTGGGGAAGAGTGCCTGACCCTACGGGGGGAGATGAACCTGTCTGAATACAGCCTTACGATCTCAGAATCACTAAACTCTGCTGAGGTCGAGTGACTTCTCTGGAGCACGTCCTTTGGATAAGCTACGGCTAGCTGGGGAATTCTATCCTTCTTCAGGAAGAACATGCATGACCTGCGTGGGGATCAAGCCTTTCACTATTGCAATCTTTTGATCATTTTCCTCGTACAGTTATGAAACCTGCAACAACACAAACAAAGCACGACAAGCCTATGCAATCCAAATCGATTCAGGTTAGTGACGTTACACTCAGTTAATTCAAAGCTTTAACAATTGTTGGCAAGGGCCAGTAATGTTATACTCATGCTAGCTTCAATAAACTTAGGCGTTTTATCATGCGCAAAACAGTAAAGACCAGGCATCAAGTACTGAATAACACATTTCATTGATTGGGCCCCTGAATGGGCGGAGTTTTTGTACACGGGATGTAACTCCTGAAATGAGGAAGCTACGCAAAGCAAATATACAAGTATGCAAGTATTCACAAGAAGCGTAAATATTGACAAATTAAATTTTGTACACATGTCGGCAACTGGGTGCAGATGAACACCACGAACTGATCCTCCTATGACTCATCCGACTCTAATGCTTTCCCGGTATCCCCACTTCTGAAGAGATTGTATCCGATAACTGACTCCTCAAATGCATTCTCCCGCACTGATGCTCATTGAATTCGAATTCGGACCGCAGTCATTTGCTTTTCAAATCCCTAACTTTGCGTGAACCGCCCTTTACGGGTTTTCAGTTCACCGGGATACCCCTTTTTGCCGAAGCCGCCCAGTGTAGGTTTTCAACTTCGCGGGTGTACATTTTTTTCAATTTTATCCCTAACTTTTGCCCGAACCTTTCATTCTGTTTTTGGTTCGCCAGGATGCCCCATTTTTGCCTGGACTCTCTTTTTTTCTGTCCAGCGGGTCTATTTTAAGCAAAGTATTTTTTAACCGCGTCCGAATTCACAGGTGATGCAAAGTCTTCCCGTCCATGGTGGACAGCAACCAAGCTCCCCTGAAAAGACCTTACTGACAACGTATGGCCCTTCGTAGTTGGGGGTCCACTTGCCCCTGTGATCTGCTTGCGGCGGGAGAATCCTTTTCAGCACAAGGTCGCCCGTCTGAAAGCTTCGCGGAAGTATCTTCTTGTCGTACGCTTTCTTCATTCGTCTTTGATACAAAACGACCGTATGCCAGAGAAGCTAGCCTCTTCTCATCCATCAAACTCAGTTGGTTCAATCTGTTCGTTACCCACTCTGCCTCGTCCAGCTGAACGTCTCGCAATACCCTCAGAGAAGGATCTCAACTTCCAATGGTAATACCGCCTCCATTCCGTATACCAACGAGAACGGAGTTGCCCGGTTGATGTGCGTACCGTCGTACGATAACCGTGCAAAGCGAAAGGTAGCATCTCGTGCCAATCCTTATACGTCACCACCATTTTCTGGACGATCTTCTTGATATTCTTATTGGCCGCTTCGACAGCGCCATTCATCTTGGGTCGGTAAGGGGAGGAGTTGTGATGTTCGATCTTGAAATTCTGACAGAGCTCCTTCATCATTTTGTTGTTCAGATTAGAACCGTTATCCGTGATTATCCGCTCGGGGATCCCATATCGGCAAATGATATCTCTCTTGATGAATCTAGCCACCACTTGCTTCGTTACATTTGCGTAAGACGCCGCTTCCACCCACTTGGTGAAGTAATCGAATTGCTACTAGGATGAACCGATGCCCGTTAGAAGCCGTCGGCTCGATCTTTCCGATCATATCGATTCCCCACATCGAGAATGGCCATGGAGATGACATCACATTCAGAGGACTCGGAGGCACATGTATCTTGTCAGCGTATATTTGGCACTTGTGGCACTTTCTTGCGAACTTGAAACAATCAGTTTCCATCGTCAGCCAAAAGTAACCTGCCCGCAGCAGTTTTCTCGTCATAGCATGTCCACCAGCATGCGTGCCAAATGCACCTTCGTGAATTTTCCTCCATGAGAAGCTTTGCCTCTTTCTCGTCTACACAACGCAACAACACCAAGTCGTGGTTTCTTCTGTACAAGACGCCATCCGGGTTCAAGTAGAAATTACCCGCTAATCTCCTGAGAGTTTTCTGATCTTGACTGATGCCCCAGCCGGATACTCTTTATTCTTCAGAAATTAAGGATATCAAAATACCACGGTTTGCCATCAGATGCTTCATCAATAGCAAATACATAAGCTGGCCTGTCCAACCGAGAGATAGTGATTTGGGGAGCTTCGTTCCAGAAATTGACCTTTGTACATGGAAGACAAGGTGGCAAGGGCGTCAGCCATTTGATTTTCTGCCCGCGGCACATGATGCAATTCCACTTTGTCGAAGAAAGGTAACAATCTCCTTGCTAATTCATGTAATGTATCAAATTGGGCTGCCGTGTCTCCCATTCCCCTTGATCTGATTCACTACCAGAGCTGAGTCTCCGTATACGTCTAAATGTTTGATTCGCAAATCAATGGCTTCTTCAAGCCCCATTATACAAGCTTCGTATTCGGCCTCATTGTTGGTAACGGCAAAGGTCAATCGGGCAGTAAACGGGATGTGCGACCCGTGCGGCGTAGTGATAATTGCCCCTATTCCGCTACCGTAAGCATTCACAGCTCTCCATCAAATATCATCTGCCATTTGGACCCCGGCTCTGGTCCTTCGTCTGGTAACGGCTCTTCGCAATCCTTCATCTTGAGATACATGATATCCTCGTCAGGAAAGTCAAATCTCATCGATTGATACTCTTCAATAGGCTGCTCCGCCAGATACTCAGACAACACACTCCCCTTTATTGCCTTTTGCGAGACGTATTGAATATCGTATTCAGTCAAGATCATCTGCCACCGGGCAATTCTACCTGACAACGCCTGCTTTTCGAATATATATTTGATTGGATCCATCTTCGAGATGAGCATGGTTGTATGATTCAGCATGTACTGCCTCAGACGCTTGGCGGCCCAGGCTAGCGCGCAACAAGTTTTCTCCAGCATTGAATATCGAGATTCACAGTCTGTAAATTTCTTACTCAAATAGTAAATTGCATGCTCTTTTCTCCCCGTCTCGTCGTGTTGACCGAGAACACAACCCATGCTTCCCTCAAGAACCGTCAAATACATTATCAAGGGTCTCCCTGCCACTGGGGGTATCAAAATAGGAGGCTCCTGCAGATACTTCTTTATTTTGTCGAACGCCTTTTGACAATTATCGTTCCACGTTACAGCTTGATCTTTCTTTAGCAACTTGAATAATGGTTCACACGTGGCAGTTAGGTGAGATATGAACCGGGCAATGTAGTTCAATCTCCCTAAAAACCCGCGCACCTCTTTCTCTGTTTTAGGCGTCGGCATTTCTTGAATCGCTTTTATTTTAGCAGGATCGACCTCTATTCCTCTTTCGCTTACGATAAACCCCAGCAGTTTACCCGATCTCACCCCGAAGGTGCATTTGTTAGGGTTCAGCCTCAGCCTGAACTTCCTAAGCCTTTTAAACAACTTCAACAGATTCACCAGA
Organism: Lathyrus sativus; assembly: GCA_963859935.3. Lineage (NCBI taxonomy): Eukaryota > Viridiplantae > Streptophyta > Magnoliopsida > Fabales > Fabaceae > Lathyrus > Lathyrus sativus. The sequence goes on along the minus strand of CAWUDS030005145.1, from coordinate 4,214 downwards.
TGCTCTTCCTCTGTCTGGGATTTAGCAATCATATCGTCAACATAAACTTCGATCTCTTTATGCATCATGTCATGAAAAAGAGTCGTCATCGCACGCTGATATGTTGCCCCAGCATTTTTCAAACCAAAGGGCATCACTTTATAGCAAAATGTTCCCCAAGGCGTTATGAAAGTAGTCTTCTCCATATCCTCTGGCGCCATTTTAATTTGATTATAGCCTGAAAAGCCATCCATGAAGGAGAATACAGAGTATTGAGCGGTATTATCAACTAATACATCAATATGAGGAAGTGGAAAATCGTCTTTTGGGCTTGCTTTATTCAAATCTCTATAATCCACGCACATTCGAACCTTGCCATCTTTCTTTGGCACTGGTACGATGTTGGCAACCCATGAGGGATACTTCGTCACAGCCAGGAACCCAGCGTCCCACTGTTTCTGAACCTCCTCTTTGATCTTCATTGCCATATCTGGTCGTGTTCTGCGAAGTTTTTGTTTGACTGGCGGGCAATCTTCTTTCAGTGGCAGACGATGCACAACCATATCTGTATCGAGCCCTGGCATATCTTGATACGACCAAGCGAATACATCATTATACTCTCGGAGCATTTCAACCAGTTTTCGCTTGATATCACTCAGCAGTGCGGCTCCGATACGAATATTCTTCTCAACCCCTTCCGTCCCCAAATTGATAATTTCGATAACCTCGTCGTGAGGCAGAATGGCTCTTTCCTCTTGCTTCACCAACCAAGACAGTTCTTCAGGAACGTCGCTATCTTCGACAACCTCTTCTTCGGTCTGGAATACCGGGTGCTCGAAGTCGGGACGAGTCATAGGTGGTTCAAGGATGTCATCTGAAAATGTTATCCTGCAAAAGAAAGGGTTAAGTGCTTCAAAATGCGTATAGAGCGGATAACCACGTTGCCATTTTATTGAAAAATACAAAACCAGAAAGACAGGGATTACAGTATTTACACATGAAAAAAACGCCATTTATTTAATGATTAACGAAGCAATGTTTATAACAACACAGCCCTAAGCAAGTCCCGATGCCCTGGGCAAGACATCAGATTATTCAACAATTAATAAAGCAAAGCATTACTGTTTAAAAGTCACAGGAACAAGCTCCTGAATAGACCAGTTGCACAGTCCTTGTCCTGGCGTGCTTGGCTGAATCCAGGCATCCATATCACAGTCGCTGTCCCCTTCATCAGACTCCGAAGCAGCATTGACAAATTCATGGCATACTCCACTGGCAGAGATGGTGATTGACTTTCTGAAATGAGGGGCCCCCACGGAAGGAGTTGATGACGACGGTCGGTACCCCAGTCCGAACCGGTCCATTTTCACAGGAATGTCCAATACTTTGCCCCAGCCTTTGGCTTCTCCGGCTTCCACTAGAGCTCGAGCTTCTTTATACGATGAGACAGCTATCTCCGGCACTTTGCTTGGCCCGGGACTCTTGTCCTTAATGCGCAAACCTTCGAATGCCTGGCATGGCGTCTCATGGATCTCCCCGTCGACTTCCACATATTTAAACGAAGATAGATGGCTGACCAGGATGTCTTCTTCTCCGCACACGGTGACTACACTGTCTCCGACCATATACTTTAACTTCTGATGCAGGGTTGACGTGACAGCCCCCGCCCCATGAATCCAAGGTCTTCCCAGCAAGCAGCTGTACGCAGGCTGTATATCCATGATATAAAACTCCGTTGCAAACACTTCCGGCCCCACTTGCAGAGGCAAGGTAATCGATCCGAAGACTGTTCTCCGCGTGCCGTCAAACGCTCTGACTACCAAATCACTTGGTGTACACAAAATCCCTCGAACATCCAGCTTCATCATAGCCTTCTTAGGCAGCACATTCAAAGACGACCCGGTGTCAACCAATACGTGCGACATTGTCGACCCTCTGCACTCAACGGATACATGTAATGCCATATTATGATCCCTTCCTTTCGGAGTCAAGTCGAAATCAGTAAAGCCCAGACTGTGGCCTGCATTTACATGTGCCAATACTCCTTCTAGCTGGTTTACGGAGACATCCTGTGGTACAAAAGAAGTGTCCAGGACTTTCAGCAAAGCGTTTCGGTGAGCTTCCGAACACAACAGCAATGACAATATAGATATTTTGGACGGCGTTTGCTGCAGATGCTCCACAATTTTATAATCACTTTTCCGAATTAAGCGCATGAATTCCTCTACATCTTTAGATGCTGCTTCTTTTTCACTTGCTTGTACCGGAACATTCTCAACCGCTTTCCCCTTTCCTTTCGCTAGCCTTTCGGCCTCTACTTCAGGAGATATAAAGATCCTTCCGCTCCTCGTCATGCCTCCTGAGCCCACAACATTATCCACAACCTCCGCTGACCGCTTGTTAACATCGATTTTAATCCCGTCACAATACACCTCTAGCCCATATGACCATGGGACCGCTTTCGTGCTCTCATACGGGATTGGCCCGGCTTTAGTTATAGTAATCGGTGGTCGCTGAGCTGGTGCTGAAATAGTGATCGTCTTCCTAGGAATTGTCACTGTGGCAACATCACTCTGATTATCCATTACTGCCCCTGCCGGCTCATCAGTTGCTGTTCTATCAAACTGCAATACACCTTCATCAATCAAGGCCTGAATGCCTTTCTTCAAATCCTCACACCCCCCCAGACAGGGCCCAACAATCTAAGCAGTACTCATTACAACCCGGGTAAACACCTCCTTGCAACAGTCGGCTTTTTATTTCGCTCAGCGGCGTCTTTAAATCCTCAACATTCATGATCAGATTCAGACCTTCCTTGGTTAGAACAGCGTTCGCCCCATGATTAGGCATGGGTTTCTGGACTATATTCGCACCGGTCGTTCCGAAGTTGATAGACTTGTTGTCCAAGAGATCCTGCACAACGTGCTTAAAAGCATGACAACCTTCAATATCATGGCCCGGGGCCCCAGAATGAAACTCGCAGCGCCTATTTGCATCATAGCCGAACGGGGGAGTTCCCGTTATCGGTGCCAAGGTTCTTTTCTCTACCAGATTCAATCCCAACAAGGTCTGCAATAAATCAGCATAGTTAGAGGGAGGCTTCTCGAACACCCTTCTCGGCTTACCACCCTGGAATTTTCTCTGAGCTTGCTGTGCCCCCTGCTGAGGCTGCTGCTGCTGTGGCATTGGTTGCTGCTGAACCTGTTGTTGTTGCTGGATTGGTTGTTGTTGATACGGGATGGTGACACTCGACACTTGCTGCGACTGACGATATTGATTTCTTCCCCTGCCTCGGCCTCGGCCTCGGCCTCCAAATACCGCGCTAGCTTCGCCCTGACGGCGCCCACCATAAGCTTTCCTATTACTGCCAGATGCAGCTGACTCGTCAACTTGGAACTTTCCTTGCTTAATGTTCCGCTCAATCTTTTCACCCATCAGAATCAGGTCTGAAAAACTAGCCAGAGACGTATGAAACAACATATCATGAAACAGCCCGGTGAATGTGCCGACAAACATGTCATTCATTTCTTTATCTTCCACAGGGGGACGGACCCTGGCAGCCATATCGCGCCACCTTTGCGCGTACTCTTTAAAACTCTCCCCCTTCTTCTGCGAAAGCCCGGCCAACTGGACCCGATTGGGTGCCAGGTCACTGTTATATTTGTAATGGGCTACGAACGCCTCTGCTAATTGCTTCCAAGTCTTGATGTCAGTGGGCTCCAACCCCATGTACCACTCTAAGGAAGGACCCGATAGACTATCCTGAAAGAAATGCATGAGCATTCTTTCGTCAGTGGAGTATGCAGACATCTTTCTGTAATAAGCTCGGACATGCACCTTCGGACATGTATCTCCTTTGTACTTATCGAACGCAGGCGCTTTGAATTTAATGGGCACCCTCAAGCCAGGTACCAAGCCCATAGTTGCCATGTCCAGACCCACAGCACTCTGGTTTAGGACTCCTTTCATTTGCTCTTCCAGCATTCTAATCTTTTGAGAATCATCCATCGGCCCTTCAAAACCCCCTCCAGAGAAGGCGTCCTCCTGTTGATCCTCTTGCCACATACCGTTTCCAGCCCCGTATCCATCATATGCATTATTACGTCCAGCTCTGACCTGATTCATCCCCGGAACTCGGCCTCTGTTGCCATACCCTTGAACACCTCCAGCAGGACCACCAGCCATAAAACCAGCACCGTTTCCGTTTCCAAAACCTCCGTAGCCCTGATTGACCA